>PVIU01013397.1:0-47920 GCA_004026605.1 Ondatra zibethicus | reverse complement strand
ATGTATTCTTTTGCCTAAATGTGACTCAAATTTATCATTTCTGTAAGAGTCAAAGCTGGTAGATGGCTCCAAGAAAATGGTGTCTTCCGGTCTAAATAGGACTTATACACATATGAGAGATTATGATAGCACACATAATAGCTGCACAAGTTCAAAATACACACACCCTTAGTACTGAAAAGGGAAAGATGACACCAAGTCCCACCCCTAACCAAGAAACTATTTGCAGTTGATACCTACTGAGAAAAGGAAAATTGTTTTTCTCAAATGGATCGTCACTGGGTATATCAACCACACTCCAAATAGGTCATGCCCAGGAATAGTTGGCCACCACAAAACAGATTCCAAGTTCTTTTTCTTTTGTTTTGGAATTATTCATTTTATATTGTTTATTTTGATTTTATTTTTTTTGTTTATTGTGTTTTGTGGGTTGGAGAGACAGCATATGAGGTTGGTTAGGTAGAGAGAGGTGGGGAGACTCTGCAAGTAGGTGGAAGAAAGGAAAGTTTGTGATCAAGACTATTGCATAATTTTTTGATAAAAATTTAAAAAGAATTCATCTCTTTTATTTTTTCTTCCTTTCTGTGGCTCCTACTGATATGAGAGCTAGACAGTCATCCTAGCCTATACTATCTAGCACTGCTGTTTGGTCTGTATTTGCCAGTCCTTCAAAATCCCCTCTAGATTTTCTATGGTTTCGCTTCCTATAACAACCACCGTTTTAGTCTCCAAAGATTCTTTCTTTCCTATATCTTTTTTGTAAAATTCTTATTTTTGGGGTAACAATACCTTTTCAAGTTTGTTTATTAGAGCAGGATTTTTGTAACTCTTTCCCTATTCTTCTTAAATTACCAGTGTGTCTTATTTGCGCATCTTAGTCCTCATTCACATGTTGCAAGGTCTCCTAGCCATGTCTGCCCTGTGTGTCTACTTGCACTTAACGAAAAGTGGTTGCTTTTTGTGTCCTTCATTTGATCTTAAAGGGCGGATTATCCTTTAAGTCTGTGATGAATGGAGATCCCTGAGAGGACACAGAGAGAAAGGTGGCTAATGATCACCTTAGGATGATAGGCGTATAAGTGTTTGGTGCTAAGATTTGCGTGTTGTTTTACTGTGTCCTCTCAGGCTCATGTTTGGGACTTTGGTCCCCAGTGTAGTAATTTTGGGAGACTATGGGAGGGTTAGGAGGTGGGACCTAGTGAGAGGTCATTGGTCATTGTGGGTGCTTCTTCAAAAGAGTTGAAGTGATTCTTTGAGGTATAGCGCTTTTTCTTGTTGTGAAATAACTCTTTCTCTGTCACACTATTTATTGCATTTATTATGTCAAAATAACACATTTAAATTGGAATTTATATAGTATATAACTGTTTAATAGACTCTCAGAAAGGACAGGAGGCAAAATGCACTTTCTTTAACCACAATAAATATTTTCCAAAGCTTCATTAGATCAGTTAGTTTTCAATTCCTAGACCATATTGGGGACCAATCTTCTTACAAGATTTGGTTTTGTATGATTTAAAATTCCATACTAAAACACAAATTAGCAGTCAGCTATTCTTGTTCTACAATTCCAGCTGTGCTGTCTCTAAGATTGTATAAACTTCACATCTTTGGAATTTCTTAGTTGGTGTGCACAGTTGTTTCTGAGCTTTCTTTAACTAATGCATACAGATTTTTTTCCCCAGACACCAGAAATTTCAGGCAATGCCAGGCTTGTTCTCCTCTTGAGATATCTGAAAACATATATTCTAGTTTTGTATGTATATATTGTATATATTGTCATGTACGGTGTTGAACACCATGTACGCTTTCACGGTTGACATTTTATAATAAGCAGTGTTCATGACCATTAACTACAGCAGACTTAAGGTTCCCAGTCATTTGTTGTTTGCTGATATAATTTCCCACTTGCCAGAACTGGGAAAGCTATGTCTTAGCACATTTCATGTTGATAAATGCACAAAGTGAAGCAAGACTTAATGGAAGGGAATAGCAAAGAGCTGCTGGCCACTCAAGCTTTTGGAAGAGTTTTGCTTTGTAGGAAAGGTTAGAGACCCTGCCTCTGTTGCTGGGTGAAAATCACAGGGCACACTTTATGTCTTGCCATTTGAAAATGTAGATACAGGAAGAAATGATCAAAAATCAAATTGGACAGGTGGAGACTGTGCAGGAGAGAACAAGTCTCAGAAAATGATCTTACATGACAGACATGCAAGCACCTTAGGGGATGTGACATTCTGAGCGCCTTTTGGCCAGGTCTGGTACACAAAGCATCACCCTGGTTCACACGTTTTTGAAGTTTGTCAGTTGGAAGAAGAACCTAGTCTCGTAGGCAGTTGAAACTCAGTTTTGTTCAGTGACCTTTTACTACAGAAAGGCCCTTTCAGAGAGATTTCAAGTCCACTCATGTAGTTTTTGTGGAGTTGGCTTGCCGGGCTGTGTCATGTTGCTGTAAACCTTTCTTCATGGACAGAACTGCTTCCCTGTGGGAGGGAAGGAGCTTTCCAGCGTTTCTCAGACATTTCAGAAAGAGGTCTTCCTGAGTTTTTCTTACTGCTAAATATACAGGATCAAGACTTTGCAAAATAATATTAACAAACAATTGTATAAACAGCCTACAGATTTGATACAGTCCTCATTAAAAAGCCCACATTCTTTACAGAACAGGAAAGAAAAACATGCTATAAGTCATGCAGATACGTAAAGTCCCCTGCATAGTCGAAACAACCTGAGCAGAAGGAACTATGTTGTTTCATAATATCTGACTTCAAGTAACAAAAACAGTGCAGTTTCAGCACAAAGCAGACACATGTTTCAATAGAATAGAAGACCCAGAATTAAATCCACACAGCTCTTCCACCTGAGGTTTTGTAAAGATGACAAAAAAAATACATAAAGGACAGCCTTGGGGTATCAAAATGACTCAGAAAGTGAAGATAATTGATCCCCAAAACCCTTAAGGGTAGGAAGACAGAATCTACTATACAGGAGTTGGTATTTTGCACAGAAATGTAGGGTACAGTGGTCGTGTTGCCACAAAAATGCTGATAAGGGATGATGCACATCCTGGGTGCTTTGAAAAATATCCTCAGTGCATACAAATATTTTAAATTGAAAATTATTAAAATAACTTAAATAGCTGATTGATCCTTAAATAACAAAGGTTGTAGGAGTTTCCCAATAGTTGGTGTTGGTTCCCTTTGTCTTGGTACATTTTTAAAAGGAGGAAAATGATGAATCAAACATTACATTTTAGTGTTTATCAGCTACTAAGTGGCTAACATTTTGCATTGGTAAATATCTAGCAAAATTTTATAATTTAGATAAAGAAAAAGTAAAAGTATGTTTTCTCAAAACTGTAACAGAATTTCCAAAATTGTTACTCTATCGTGCATTTTTAAAAATAATTTTTGCAATTAATTAAAAATAAAAAATATTTTTATTGCTGAGTTTTAGAAAGTTTCCAAAGGAGGAACTTTACAATGTGGGCTCTAATTTTGTTTTGGAAATCATAATGTTCACCTGAATAAAACTGAAATGAATTCTTAAACATAAACACGAGTACTATGAAATGTGAAATGGCTTATATGATGGGCTTATATTCCATAGTAGAATTTAGAAAAGTCTAATAGGTATTTCATATGTAATATATGTGTATTTCTATGCGTATGTCTGGTGGGACTTCTTTCAGAGGAGGCTGCTTGTTTGTTGCCGCCCAGAACCAAAATAACCACACAGAAACTGTGTTATTAAAACACTGCTCGGCCCATTAGCTCTAACTTCTTATTGGCTAACTCTTACATATTAATTTAACCCATCTTCATTAATCTGTGTATCATCATGAGGTCACGGCCTACCAGCAAAGTTTCAGCATGTCTATCTCTAGCAGGGGGATCCATAGCATCTATCTGACTCTGCCTTCTTCCTCCCAGCATTCTTTTCCATCTTCCCCGCCTACCTAAGTTCTGCCCTATCAATAGGTCAAGGCAGTTTCTTTATTCATTAACCAAGAAAAGCAACACACAGACAGAAGGACCTTCCACACCATTTCCCCTTTTCTGTTTAAACAAAAAGGAAGACTTTAACATAGTAAAATTCTAGCAAAAATTACATTTACAATACTCACATCTATTTTATCTTTTGTCATAAGTAAGAAAATCTATAATTATAACTATAAATTCTTCAACTCCATCAAAGACTCTAGAAAGATATAATGTTACCTAAGTAAACAGGAAGTGCATTGTAAGCAACTTCGAAAACTCTAGAATTGACAGAGACATTTTGCTGCCTGGACAGTCACGCAAAGTTCTTCTGTACTGTTGGGGCATCCAATCTTCAGCCCACAGGCCCGTAGTATCCAGCAGACTTTTCTGTAAAGCAGGAAATTTCAAAGACAGTTCAGTCACTTTCTTCTGTATCCTGCAGGATGTCTCGCAGACCCTTTCATGGAGCAGGAACCCCGAAGGATCATCTCACCTTTAGGCGAGTTCAGCAGTCATTTCTTTGTGGGTCCTGCATGTCTAGTTAAGCAGTTCAGGTAAGAGTAGTTTCTTCCCCAAATGGCTAGCAAACTCCATAAGGAGACTCTTCGATGCCCATCTTCCTCTTGAAGTAACAGATTATAATTTATATTTAAGTTATTTGTATCTTAACCTATCCAGAGTGGTACAGTCAGTCAATATGTCTCTGTGGGTGCTTACAAAGGCCTTGGCTCGTGTCCTGCCTTACTCATTTCCTTTTTGTCTTTTTGTATGGCTCAGTGTCCCCACAGGGAAAAAAGAGATGGGTAGCAATTGTAATAATACTGCCTTTCAGATTTTTTCAAAAAGTGTAAAAGATATAAACTCCTTAATTTGTAGAAATTCATTAGCCACAATTGACTTAATTCTTATTTGTTTTAAAAGTATTAACTGAAAAGTAAATTTTCATCAATTTCTTGGGTTGAAATGTCTTCAGATTCATTCAGCTTTTAATTAATACACCATGTAGGTAACAAAGAAACAAAATATATTGTAAATATCACTGGAAAAGCCAGAACTCGGGATTCTAGAAGTCAAATGAATGCATGTGGACAAATTATCAAAATAGCTGTGAGACTCAACTATTATTCTATCAGGTGATTTGTCTCCATGGTTCTCATTCTCTGGAATCTGTAGTTACTGTAATTGGTCTCTGACTCTATGTGTACAAATGGTATTTTTCCAATCAAGAGGAATTAATGTGCCCTTACTTGTAATAAGATTGCTGTTCTAATATGATCAAAGATTTTTATCCCAATATATTTAAAGGACTAGCCACTTATGTCTGTCTAATCTATGAGATTAGCTGACTGTTTTTCAGACTGATAGTTTGTTATTCCTGAGAACTCTCTTCCAGACTCAGCAACCGCTGTGGTTAAAGCACAGCTCCATAGTAAAGGATGAGATAGGAAAATGTTAAAGTTGATGAAGAAGAATAGGATTCGTATGACACAAGCTTTAAGCACCTAGTCATGCATGCTTTATCACCTGCTTATTATATTACAGCTGTTTCCTCCAAAAACCAGCATAATATCCAGTGACACATGCAGAGTTTCTACTGAGTTGCTTTTTAAGAGTAACACCGTGATTGGTCTCACGTATTTCTTGTGTGTTCCACTCAGGTGAAATAACCTCTGTATCTAGAAAATGAGAGAGATGCATGAAAAATGCTTGATTCCTCTTCTCTTGACTTTGAATCCCAAGGAATAAAATTTGAGTACGTTTTACGGAGCTGATCTGGGTACATGTATGCTTTCTCCTTCGAAGATCATCTCCCTGTAAAGACCGCATGACAGATGGAATCTGCCTGTCTATAACCTCGCCAGCAAGTCACTTTATATAACCCAAGGCTGTGTGACCTTGCCATCTGCACATGTCTGTCTGGGGCTCAGTTTTATGAACTGAAGAATGGAAATGTCTTCCAAAACTGTGACAGATGTGCTTATTTCTTACAACCATTTTGGGAGATGCTCACTACATGGTACTCCCCCTGTTTTCTTCCTGTTAGACTGTGTTTGCTTCTAAAAGAAAACTTCAAATCATTCTTTAAATTCCATTCAAAGATCTGTGTGGGTCCTTTATTCTGTTTCTTCTTTTATATTTAGCGGAGTGACTATTTGTATTAGTTTCATGTAAGTCATTTGATAGTCCCTGAGTTAAAAATCCCTGATTACAGTTGTATTCTCTTCTGAGATGAAATACCTTGAGTGCAAGCTCTACTTTATTGAATGCCTAGAGGAGAAAAAAGCTGCCTGACAGAGGCAAGAAAAGGATGTTGCACTGTGTGTAATGAAAGCTGTGCTTTTCAGCATTTTTGTAGAAACAACTGAAAAGATGTAGGTGCTCTGTAATTATTTTCAGTTTTAGGACTGATGGCTCCCACAAAGGTGATTGAAGACTGAGACAAACAAGAGATGGCTATCTCAGGCTTGATTACCATTTCTGTTGTTTCTTTATTTTTCCACTTGATTAAGACCATTATAGGTGAGAATAGAATTATATAGGCATCACTAATTACCTCTGAAGTGGAAACCAATGATAAAGAACACAGGAAAAGAGTTCTAGAAGAAAACCTTTGCAACTAGCCTATGGAAAATGAGGCCTCCACCAAAGTGCTAGATAAAAAGAAAAACATTTTGAATTTTCAGCATTTTAGACCAAAGTTTGATGGACTTGGTTCATATTGCTAGACATTTGTAATGGACTCATAGAGGATGGAACGCTTTGTTCAAAATTGTGTGAATGAAAGAGTTTACCCTAACAATGCATAGATTATGATAAAGAAAAATTAGTTAAAACCATACAGGTCGTAATATTTTTGGGAACGATTTTAGACATTTCAGGAAAAGTAGATTACAGCCTTCTGCAGTTCTGTCAACATCACTGTCCTGTATTTGGCTGTTCAGAAGCTACTTAGATATGACTTGATAGTAAAAAAGAGTATATGGCTCTGACTGAATGTTTCACAGGTTTTAAAGAGTACATTTTAATTGTGTTGAAATAGCCACAGAGCTAACTGTTGATGAAACCTCAAAATTTTATGGAAAATTTTGCCTTCACAAACACATTAATTTGTATATGATGAAAGCAAAGATGAAGATGAAAATAGAATTGTAAGATGGAGTTTTAAAGTCTTTTATTCAGGTGTGTGTGTGTGTGTGTGTGTGTGTGTGTGTATGTGTGTGTGTTTATATCACATCAGTGTAGTGTCTGCAGAGGCCAGAGGCATCAGCTCTCCCTGGACCTGGAGTTGACAATTGTGAGCTAATCAATGTGAGTGATAGAAATGGAATTTTGGTCCTCCACAAGACCTGGATGCACTTTCAACCACTGAGTCACTGTTAGAGGCCCTAGAGTTCTGGTCATTGCCTTTGCATTGACATGCTTTAGACTTTTATGGAATGTAGGGGGGGTTATGTTAAAAGATATGGAAACTCTCATAACGACTCACAGGCTGTTTTCCATTGATGATTTTCATGGACGGGGTGCTCAGGATGAGAAGGGACTCTGCAGCCACACATATTTATTTAACCTTAGAGTGAAATCTCAGTTTTGGAGCTGATGGCAGACGTTTGGCATTTGGAAGGCTTCTTGTCACACTTTACACTCAACACGATGGGATGTCAACTTGAAGAAAAGATACAGTTGCCTTAAAGCATCTTTCCTATTTAACCATCCAATATTACCAAGGAACTTGATTCATATAATGGTTAATTGACAATAAAGAAAGTAAAAAGAGAGAAAGATTTCTTTTATCTTATCAGAATACTATTTGACAATTTATGCAGAGACTTTAAAAAACCTGAATGCATTTCTCTAAATATTAGCTAGCATCATTTTTTCCAATGCCCATGTAGTTTCCTAGAACAGAACCTAACTGAAAGATGAGTCATTTGTTCCCGATCTTCAGTTTTAATGATACACCTCCTTGAGTTTTTCTCCCTTGCTATGCATGTTTTCCAAGAACAGGATGGCATAGTTAATATGAAGACCATTGTTCTGAGTCAGGAAGCTTAAGTTCTACTCAATAATTATCATGCTTTGTGAGGCTGGGAACATCACATAATCTTTACTGTTTCATCATCCGTAAGAAGTGGAAGACAAACTTTGAGTTGAAGTTTGTTCTACTTTGAAGGTTGAGATAGTTTATCTCAATGGCATTGATGTCAATGGGCATGTTGAAATGGGACTAGCCATCCCAACAGCCATGATCATAAGGTTTTCAAACTTAGCTTGGGAAATAAAATCAGGGATTATTGCCAAAGCTGGACATTGTACTAAGACAAGTTAAGGTGACAGGGATGACTGACCTACTAAATATGTAGAAGAAAGACCATGGAACTCTTCCCCAGGTTCAGACAAGTAGTTTCAGTGAGAAGACAAATGGAAGGATTGGTAAGGCAGAGGATAGGAAATCCAGAGTAGCCTAGAGGCCTAGAGCACTTCTTTGAGAGCCAGGAGCACTGATGTGGGTGTACTTTTAACCTCTGGGAATTGGAGAAAATTTCTCTGTGTTACCTACATTTATCTCCTTCCTTCTATGGGCTTTGTGCCGTGATGGCAGCAGAGGAGTGCCCACAGTGATCTTATGGGCACTGACGCCCAGGAAAACCCTTTAACCGTAGTCCTTGCTACCTCCTGGAGCTAAAGATATAGACTCCAGTGCTATTGGCACTTCATTTCCAAAAGAAGATATTGGGAATCTTGTTCATTACTATAGGTAGAGACTTTGAGGAGGACCCATTGTAGCATCATGACTGTCAAGAATGTGTGTGTGTGTGTGTGTGTGTGTGTGTGTGTGTGTGTGCTGATGTCTCTGGTAAAGTAGCAGAACGTAAACCATGAGATGGATAGCATCTGTGGAGGATGGTGATAAGAATTATGTCTTTCTTGGTGGGCAAGAAGGAGAAAAGGAGTGGTATGTGGATTAAGAAATATTATTGTTATTCATTTGAAGGTAACATATTCCTCATGATCTATCTGGCTACAGGCTATAAACTTGCCCCAGAATTGTGATTTTTTAATTGATTTATCTGAGATTCACACATAATTTGTCCACAGCAAGACAAAAAGAGCAGCAGGTAAATAATATATTTGTTGGGAAGGGATGGATGAGATCCAAGTTGAAATAAAATTGTTTTATGGGCAGATGGTGAACGTTACTACGGGTGGTTTTGACATAGTTGTCTACCTGGAGGTGAGGTTCAGGTAATCTAAGACTTCAAGGAGTCATGCACAGATGAGTTCTTGCACTGGCTGTTTCAAAATGATACTTGAGATATGTATTACTGAGAAATATTTTTAGTGAAGCAGGAACTCTAAAAGAACAACCCATATCCAAATCCTAACAGCAAAGTGGCTTCTCTTTAAGAGAACATGCCTGTTAAGAATAAGGCCAATCCATAATAGTGTCTATGTGTAGAAACCTTGGACTAGAAGCCTTATCAGAATTGAGGAACTCAATAATGTGAGAAGTACTTCTTCTAAACATATCTTTCTTAGATGCCCCTGCCATGGTCTTGAGAAATGAAGTCCTAAATGAGATTTTTATGATTTTTTTTGATTGTTTTTCAAAACAGGATTTCTCTGTGTAGCACCCTTGGCTGTCCTGGAAGTCACAAGCTAGCTCTGAACTCACAGAAATCTGCCTGCCTCTGCCTCTGGAGTGCTGGGATTAAAGGCGTGCACCATCACACCCAGCTGAGACTTTCATGATTCATCCTGAGTCCTATCAGCTTGGTGTGTCCACACATCTTTCTCCAGAAAGGATCTAGAGATAGGAAAATAACTAGAGCAGCAATTTCTCACGGGAGAGGAGTTTGTGGGTAGCTCCCAGATGGGCATTAGCTTAAAGACAGCTTTATGAATCTACTCAGAGAACACTAGTGCTTAACATGTCAACTAGCAGGGAGTCCCCTTGGGGATCTCTAAGAGAATGATAACTAAAAAAGTTATTTAATTTATAGCACCAATTTTCTCACCTATAAAATGGCATTACAACCTTGCTCTATAAGATTGCCATTTAAGTTAGACAATTTATTTAACGTGTCTATTAAAGTAGCTAAGAGTAGCATGGTAGGTGCTTATTAATCAGTAGCCATAGCAATTTTAACCATTGAAATTTGGCCTCATAGAATGTAATATGTTTGCTTTTTCATTGTTATAAAGGACATTCTTACTCACCCGGTAACTCAAGCTCATTTTGAGCCATCTATTTCTTTTACGTTGCACACCCAACCTATCAGTGAGTCACATTATTTCTACTTCAAAATATTTCAAGTCCATCCCTTTCTCTGTGTCCCCATGTAGAGCAACCATAACCCAGGTTATCTTCATTTCCTGCTTACACAAGAATGTAAGGCCTTAACTAGACCCCTTGCCTTCACTATTATCTTCTAAAACATTCTCTGCAAAGCAATAGTCAAATCATCTTTAACGACATAGTTCACGAAGGCCACTTGATGATATGTATTGAGTGGGTTTCCAGGTCACTTAAATCAAAAGGTGATACCATAACAGGTCTCCCCCATCCTCCCCAGCAGATTCTCATACAAAACCCCCTATTAACCCATGAGCTCTGCTTCCTGCAATTCGCCCCAACTCATTGTGTCTCCATTTGGCAGCACACAGCTATGCCAGCTCCGTGACTTAAATCTGCAGCCCTGTCTTCTCTGTATTCTTTGCAGAACTACCTCTTTTTCAACCTCTCAATAGCCACTCTGAGTCTCTGCCTCCTTCGTGACATATTCCATCACGTATTTGTGTTTGCTGTTTGTCATCTTTTAGATCACTCATTGGCCACTCCAACATCCTATCTGCTATGCTTATTCTAGAATGTCTAGTATTGTCGTCAATGGGCAGCATTCATTAAACATTTTTTAAATAAGTTCTGTTTTGTGGTGGGTCATTGGAGATGGCGTGGGGATAATCTTTACAGGAGAATAAGATATTTGTTTACAGTTGTTTAAAGATTAGCACTTGGTTTGTGTGTGAATGAATATTCCAAATTACATGAGATATTCCAGTTTTCTTACTGAAGGCGGTGTCTATAAAGTTCTTCACCTCCTGCCTGTGTTATGTTATGACACTGGTTGATCCTGTAGAATCACCTTCTAGAGAAACCACGTGACTTCCTTCTGTGCTTTGGACATATTTATAAAAGACATATTTACTTTTATTTTATATCAATGGCTGTTTTGCCTACCTGCAATTCTGTGCACCACATGTTTGCCGTGTCCACAGAGGCCAGAAGGAGGTGTCAGACTCTCAAAACGTGAAGTTTTCAATTGGTTGTTCACTCCCGTATGGGTTCTAGAAACCAAACCAGAGTCCTCTGCAAGAGCAACAAGTATTCTTAACTGCTGAGCCATCTCACCAGTCCTGGTTTCAAAATATTTTTACTGTATGTTAGGTGTTCTTCATATGATAGTGATATACTAGCAGTGCAATGAAGAATTCATATTAGAATGTTCTTTCGTAAGAACCATTCTCAAAAAATACATTGTAGTGAGAAAGGGCTCTCAACATACGGTGCTGGGATGAGAGCCAACTTTTGAGTCAAATAACCCAAGATTGGAAGCTCAGCTCCACTGTTTACAATGTATGCAGACTTGGTTATTTAAACTCTGTTCTCTGAAATGATTTTGGTTATTCAACTTTATCATTCATATAATGTAAGTCTAATAAATGACTTAAATTCTGGAGAGCACAGCTGGTGATAGAAGGTCTATGTGGGTAGCGCTAGGGGAATTTAAAATTCTTTTATTGGAAGATGATAGGATTCGGAAACAGTCCTTTCTTTCCTAATTTCTAGCACCTTCTTCATCTGTGATCATTTTGCCAACCATCATTTGGACAATTAAACAGTAACTGAAATAGAATTCTTACCAATAAAAACCTTTAGCAAGTTAGCCTTCCATCTAACAAATTCTATTTTATATTTATTTTTAAATTTCATTTTTAGAAGCCCATGCATGAGCATGGCATCTACATCATTCCTGCTCTTCCTCATCGAACTCCAATGTTCCCCTTCCCAAATTCTTAATTTTATCTTTATAATATTATTATGTTGTGTGTTTGTATGTATATAAAACACACTGAGTTCACCTATCATTGCTCATATTTACATTTGCCCAGGGATGACCACTTGGAGTTGGACAACCTATTCAGAAGCTGTCCTTAAAGGAAACTGATTCTCCTTCTCATCAACCATTAACTACCTATAGCTCTTCATTTAGGGGTGTGACCCTGTGAAATTTCCACTGTTCACTTTGGAAAGTGTGGTGGTTTGAGTGAGAATGGTTCCCCATAGGATCATAGACTTGAATCCTTCATCATTAAAGAGTGGTACTACTTGACGGGAATTAGGAGGTAGCCTTGAAGTAAGTATGGCCTTGCTGAAGGAAGTGCATCATTGAGAGTGTGCTTTGAAGTTTCAAATTCTCAAGCAAGGCCCAGTCTCTCTCTCTCTCTCTCTCTCTCTCTCTCTCTCTCTCTCTCTCTCTCTCTCTCTCTCCACCTGCTTCCTATGGATCTGAATGTAGAACACTCAGCTCCTCTAGCACCATGACTGCCTACAAGCTGCCATGCTTTCTTCCATGCTGATAATAGACTAAACCTTTAAACTGTAAGCTAATTAAAGTGTAAGCCCCAATTAAATGTTTTTCTTTATAAGAGTTGCCATGGTCACAGTGTCTCTTTATAGCAATAGAACATTGACTAAGACAGAGCATGAACTGGCATTGTCATTATGACTATCTTGTTCAGGAAACTGTATTGTTGAGATTTCAAGGGTTCATTTTCCCCGTTTTTTTCCCAAGAGACACTACTTGGCAGCAGACATCCTGATCCTCTGGCTCATAGACTCTTATTTCTTTCTTCCTGAGTTTTTCCTGAGCCTCAGATAATTGTATTGTAGATGTAACAGTTGGGTGGGGCACCCCACAGTCATTTATTCTATGCATTTTAACTAATTGTTTTTCTCTGTAATTGTCACTGTATGTTGCAAAAAACTGTTTGATGAAGGGGTGAGAGAACAATTTATCTATAAACATAAGGATAAGAATTTAGAGTAGGTGGAAATTATATTGGTTTAGGAAAATGGCAGTAGTAGATTCTCTACATGGGTCTGTGACCTTTCCAACCTCTGGTAGTTGACTGGGTTACTAGGCATGAATTCCAGCCTATTAAGTGAGACTTAAGTCCAATTAGACAGTTGTTGGTTAGCCCCAAGATAACAATGCCATTATTGCACCAGCTCAGATATTTTGCTGCTCCAGTCATTGCTGTGGTCTGTAGACCTTATAGTTGGATAGGACTACTGATTGCTTCTCTCACTCAGGAAAGGCTTCTAGGAGAAGACTTCCAGATAAGTCCCACCTCCATTCCACCAAGTTCTATGTCAAAATTATGTGGTGTCGTCAGCAATAGAATCGTACCTTAATTCTTCTATGTTTCATCATAAAGGAGCACTTGTCATTCTAGAATCTGCCAAGGCAAAGGAATACCAGAGAAGTATTTGAGAAAAAAATAAAATATTTCCCTCATCTTTCTATTCCATTTTGGATCTCTCTATTCAATTTCTTCCTGGAAGATTAAGTTCTACATTGCTACAGCAATAATATAGTGGGATGGCAGCAAGCTACCATCCCCAACCCAGCCTCCCATCATTTCAAAGCACTCTCTATCATCCTGTGACCTTGAATAAAGAAAGCAAGTGTTTTCAGCATTCCAGTATCTACCTCTACTCCAGATTGTAAAGTGGATTTCTTTGGAAATCCTTTTTGTTTTATTATTTATTTATTTTACATCCCAAACAGAGTTTCCCATCCCTCCTCTCCTCCCATTTCCTCCTCTCTGCCCTCCTCAATCCACTCCTCTTCTGTTTTTGTTCAGAAAGGGGCAGTCCACCCATGGGTGTCAACAAGCATGGCGTATCAAGTTACAGTTAAGACTAAGCATCTCCCTTGTATTAAGGCTGGGAAAGGCAATTCAGTATGAGGAACAGGTTCCCAAGAGCCAGCCAAAGCATTAGGGACAGCCTCTGCTTCCATTGTTAGGAATCCCACAAACAGACAAAGCTAAACAACTGTCACACTTATGAAGAGAGCCTAGGTCAGAACCATTCAGCCTCCCCAGTGGCTGGTTCAGACTCTATGAGTTCCTATGAGCCAGGTTAGTTTTTTCTGTAAGTTTTCTTGAGATGTCCTTGACCCTTCTGGCTCCTAGAATCCTTCTTCCCTCTCTTCAGCAGGATACCCAAGCTCTGCCTAATGCTTTCTGTGGGTCTCTGCATCTGTTTTCATCAGTTGCTGGATGAAGGCTTTCTGAGGAAAGTTGGGGTAGTCACCAATCTGATCACAGGAGATGGCCAGTTTAGGCTACCTATCCATTATTGGTAGGATTCTTAACTGGGGTCATCCTTGTAGACCATCTTATAAAGAACTGACATCAAACCCATAGGTAAAAATATTTTACCAATAATAATCTAATGTATAATTCAATTTTTAAAAAATAATTCTGGTCGGCCTCTGAATTAACAACACCTCTGAGTAAGAGAGACTATAATGTATATGTTGTAGAGATATCATCTTAAAGGGAGTCTCAAACTCAGTTTTCCAAGGCCCTTCTTGCTAAGTGGGAAACAACAAAAAATTCACAGACTTAATTTCTGAAAGGTAAGTAGCTTTCAGAACTACAACCCTAGCACAGCATGTCTCTTCCACTCAATGGATTTTCAAGCCTCTCTCTTGAGTTTCTGGTCCTTGTTTCTTTTTCAATGACTAACATCTGTTACTGTGGGATGGGAGATGAGAAAGTTTAAACAACCAGATGAATCTTCCCATTGTCCTAAATATGGTATCTGACATCAGGTCTGGGGAAATAATTTGTTCAAAAGGTAGCCTGAGGTTATTTTTAGGAAGCAATATGTTTGAAGAAATTAATACTAAGAACATTCTGGGTTATGTCTCTGAAGATAACCCATTGAGAGATACGGCTATTTGACATCTTTTTTTTTTCGTTCATTCCATCCCTTGGGTGTTCCACATCATTCCCTTCATGATAGAGTGCACTAAACAAAAGCTTGAGGCAGAAGGATCACCAATGCAGTCTTTCTATTTGGATCTGTAATTTTTCTGCACTGAACTTCAGGGGAACGAGAGAAGTTAGGGACTGTGGAGAAGGCTTGCGCGGTGCCAAAATGTACTGGGGATTACTGATCTTGGATACAGAAAATTGAACACAGGAAGAAACATGAAAAAAAAAAAAGTCTTGGCAGCTTTCTCAGTAGCAGACCAGCCTCGAAAAGCAGACTACTTCTCCGGTCTTTCTGGTGGCCTACTTCCTTTTCATGGCACTTAAACACAGTGCTCTACTTTTATGCCTCTCTGTTTAATAGGGCTGAGTTGAGTGCCTAAGAGGTAAAGGGTGTTTTATAGAAGGGAAACCTGAAACCAAAAGCTATAGCTAACCCCGTGAGAAAAAAATGTGCAAGCATTTACCAACTCATTTAGGCTTCATCTGTGCAACTCCACACTTAAGGATGAGTGTCAGCTGTTCATACAAGGATCCAGGGGTTTTAAATGCACTGCTGGTTTATTTATATTTTTTGGTAAATAATGCATTAAGGTAATTTAAATTTACATTTTCATCTGGCGTTTTATTGCTAGGGAGAAATCGTATAAGCACTTCCCTTTTCATGTCCTCCCTATTGGATTTGCCAGGTGCTTTTACCTACTGCCATGCACAGTTCATCCAGAACACACAATTATTAGATATCCGATATTACCAACAAAAAGTTTACAACAGTACACAAATTTCAGCAGACAAAGACATCACCCAAAAAGTTAACTAAGACAACCACAGCTCTCCTTCCGACCCATCCAACTTTCAATCAGTAGCAATAACAGGTAGTGATAATTCCAAAGACTCTAACTCTTCTGATAGGTGGTTAGCATGAGTCAACACCTTGCCAGTGGCCTCTCAGGCCACTCTTCTGTACAGACCTGTGTTCTTTACTGTAATGCATTCATTGCTACATCTACTTTTGAGGGGAATTTCATCTCCCCCCCCCGGAGCCATTTTATGACTTTTCATAGTCCCAGGATAAGTCCCCTGACCCTTCAAACCTAATGTAAGCAACAAGGATAAGTAATAAAACGTGACAATAACTCTAGAAGCACAAGTGCCATCTTCAAATATTTTTCTTATGTATTTTTAAAACAGAATGATCTATGAGATTCTAATTGCAGACCACAGGCTGTAGTTTTAGGTAAGTGGCTCAACGAGGGTTATGCAGGGTTTCTTTCTGTCCCTTAAATGTACTGTGTTTGTGAAGGTCTCCGGGTCTTTACCTTATTGCCCAAATATACAGGACAGGAAGCTTGGTCGGGGAAGCGTCTCTGGGAATTGTGGTCATCTTGTTTATCAGTCATACCCTATTCTTCTGCCCTTTTTATTGGTAAATGAAAGTAATGTAAGGGCTGGAGAGACGGCTCAGCAGTTAAATGCACAGTCTCTCTCATTCCCAGCCTGCTCTCCTGACAGATAGATCCAGCTCCTGTTTAATTCTGTGAATTTCCCTCCACCTGCCCAAAGCTGAAAAATGAATGAATGGCTCCCTCTGGCCAGCCAAGGGCTCAGTCTAGCTGGCAAGCACTGTCCTGTGTGAACTGAGTCCATCCGCAGCTTGAAAGAAGATATTAACTGGCAAGTTCTTCATTAATTTCCGATGAGAATAATGACCTGACTGTATGGAGACCATTCTGAAACTTTTCAACTCTTCTCTTTCATATTGAATAGAACTGGGTTTTAAAGCTCAGGCAGGTTCACAGGAGGGCGCAAAAAGCTCCCCTTCTGCTGACTGGTGTTGTACAGTTAGACTAAGACTAATGGATGTAGTACAGAGTGTTGCTGTGTGAATGAAACATGTTAATACACACACACGCACATGCACACGCACGCACGCACACACGCACCTGATCACAGTTTGACATAGACATTTCTCCCAAAGGATGTACACTCATTTATTATGATACCTTTTCCTCGTAGTTTATTTAAAGGATAAAACATATCTTATCATTATTTTCCACCTAGAAGAGAATGGGTTAAATGATCATTTACTGCCCCAAAGCAACAATCAGGCACTGCAAAATTATATGAAATTATTTCTGCTAATTTCCACAGCAATCCTCTAAAGTAAATAACATTATCCCAATTTACAGATGTGGAAACTAAGACTAATTGACTTGTTTAAACCAAACTGGCTGAGCCAAGGCAAGAATTCAAGCTTCCTGAGATTTAGCATTCTTTCCTGTAGAATGTAAATGTTCTTTAAAATGTCGCATGCATTCATAACAAGCAGGATTCAGATTCATCAGGCCCACTTCTCTGCCAGAATTACAGTGTTTACCTGAAGGGGAGCATGCTCATAAACAAAGGGAGGGTGCAGCGGGGCTTACATCTGGGATGATTAACTGGCATATACAATCGCAAAATGAGTACAGAGAAATGGGTTCATTTGGAAGAAACGGGTCTGAATGCTATGTCAAGGAAACACTGTATATGTATTTGTGATTACAGTTGAAGTAATTTTCAGGATCTATACAGGTCAACACTGAGAAGTATATTACATGACTACAAACCTATATACAAACTATACAAACATATAGTTAGCAAAAACAATGAGAAAAAAAAACCTCACACCAAACTATTTAAAAATATTTATAGCAAAAAGAATAGGACTAAAAGCCAGAGAACAATGCAAGTAAATGAAGGAAACATACTTCAGTATTTCTTGGAAAGGTTGAAAACCCATCTACTCAGAAGTATCTACAAAAGCATTTTGTTTGCTTATTTTTATTTAGCATATGAATTAATAGGTTTTATTATGGAATTGCTATGCATAATTTGTTTTTGTTGATTTTGATCCCCCTGTGTCCTTATACTCAAAGTGGCCCCCCTTTTCATGCCACCTGTGCGATACCTACTCTGGTTTCCTTCTAACTTCTTGTTTTCTTTATTCATCTGTTTATTTTATATCCCAACCACAGCTTCCCACCATCCCCTCCCCCAGCCTTCTAACTTCTTTTACCCTGCTTGTTCTTCCCTGTCCAGCTCCATGGCCTCCACCCACATGCACACGCATGTACATAAACATGTAAAGCCAGGATCCACAGAGGAGGGTGAGCATGAGGTTTGTCTTTCTGAGTCTGGGTTACCTCACGATATAATGATTTCCAGACCCATTCGTTTTTCTGCAAGTTTCACAATTTCATTTTTCTCTGTTGCTGACTAAAATCCCACTGTGTATATGTAGTGCATTTTTATTCTAGGTCTTCAGTTGATAGACAGCTAAGATGATTCTACCTCCTTGTTATTGTGAATAGAGCAGCAATAAACATGGATGTACAATTATCTCTGTGGTAAGATGTCAACTCCTTTGGGTACATACCCAGAAGTGGTACAGCTGGGTCATATTTTTACTTGGAAAAAAAATCCCACCCAATTTCCATAATGGATCCAAGAGTTTATACTTAAAAGATCTGTGGATAAGAGTGCTCTTTCCACTCATCTTCCTCCAGATTTTCTCTCTTCTTTTGTTAATGATAACCACTCTGACTGGAGTGAAACAGAATCTTGAAGTGATTTAATTTAGATTTCCCTATTTACTAAAGATATTGAAATTTTTAAAACTATTATTGGCCCTTTGTCATCCTTCTTTTGAGAACTGTTCATTCCATTTCTTATCCCATCTCTTGGTGAGCAGTTTTATTTTGCTGATGCTCAGGTTTTAAAGGTCTTTATAGATTATTTCTATATTCTCATGTTTGAAGTATAACTAGCAAAGGTTTTCTCCATTCTGACGCTTGTCTATAATTCACTCTGCCAATAGTTTCCTTTGCCTTGCAAGCATTCTGATTCCATGTAATCTCAATGCCTTAATAAAAAGCTAATAGAACATAGAGCACACTATATTATTTGTCTCACCTTAAAATAACAGTTTTCCCTGTTATTTTTCCCAGTCTATATGACTAAAAACAGAATCTACCTCTCCTTGGTAGGAGTTAATTTCCCATTTGGTTTTTATATTCTGTCCATGGAAGTGAGGATTCTACCGAGGGCAGGTGTATGCAGATATCCTGGAAACTGTGAAATGTTCTAAAGAAAACAATGCAAGCAAGAGCATCCCCACCCTCCTTGGCTGAAGGACAGGCGTCTCCTCGGTGCTGACCCTTAATTTATACCTCACACTTTTCCAGAAACACAACTTCTGCATGTAAACTCAGGTAATGACAGCCAGGGAGAAAGTGTTTTGAAAACAATGCTAGAGATAAGAGGGTAATGTGTGGGCATACATTTATTTTTAATTACCTTCATACGAAGATAACTGATCTGTGAAAGAGAGGTTCTCCTCTCCTCCCCTCAGAAATTCCAGATTATCATTGACATAGATTGTCCTATCAAGCCAGCTACGGCAACAACATAATAGAGACTGTCAAGTCCAAAATCTGGTGTGCGTTGGCAGGTTGGACTGCGGGCTTCCTTCTTATTTCACCGGAGGTCGCAGTGTCGATGTTTTCAGGCTTTCAGTTGATTGAGTACAGCAGAACATATTATGTTGGATAATCTGATCTACTCAAAGTTCACCAATTTGAATGTAAATCTCATCCAATAACATCCTCACAGAAACAGTCATCATGTTTGGCCAAATATCTAGGCACTGCGGCCCACCCAAGTTGATACCTAATACTGAACAATACAATTCAAATTCATTTGCCTCCTTAAACCACATTTGCTCCCTAGACCAGTCACATTCTGGTATTTAAGGACTCAACCTGAGTATTCTGTCGAACCACAGCTCAGCACATACTGTTCTTTTTTCTTTACCTCTCCTATTGGCAAACACAATTAGAAGAGGGGAGATCTTCATAAACGTACTGGCCTGTATAAACAACCTTCACGGATAAAGCAGGGTGAGAGTTGGAGCACAGCACAAGGATGTAGCACAGTCCACTTGTGTTCAAACAGCCCCTAAGGAGGCAAGGGGAAACCCAGATTAATAGAAAGAGATTGAAGAAGAAACCAGAATTGAAAGTTGCGGAAGAAGCCAGGTGGAGGTGGTGCATGCCTTTAATCTCAGCAGAGGCAGGCCGATCTCTATGAGTTTAAGGACGGCCTGGTCTACAGATTAAGTTCCAGGACAGTCAGAGCTGTTATACAGAGAAAACCTATCTTGAAAAACAAAAACAAAAAACAAACAAACAAACAAAAAGGTTGCAGAGCTCTGGCTTGTAGACAAATAAATGAACAGATCTGAATATAGTGTTTAAGTCAACATAGTATTTGGAGAAGCAGGCTCTGGTTCTTCTCTTCTGAAAGATGGATAGTGACTAAACTATAGGGGAATGTAAGTTTAACGATAAAGTATAGATTGGACATCTTCCACTGGGTACAGAGTCAAATCAGCAAAAGAGCCAGTGTTTAATTATTCCCCTGGAAATATGTCATAAATCCAGAAGCAACAGAGATGCTCCAATTACACACACACACACACACACACACACACACATGCACACACACACACTACATTACTGCAAACCTGAGAGTCTTGTGCTCTTAGTAACACACATTTTCTCAATGTTGAATACAGACACTGCAAAGTCCTTAAGGCTCTGGTCAATCTGAATTGAGCACAGAGCCCCTTTTAAATTATTGGGGAACATTTGCTTTTTTCTGAAAAAGTAAAGTTCTTGAAGAAGATGCTGACTCTTGTAAGAGACCATCATCTACTAAGATCCTGGGAAAGATTCTTAACCACTGGTTGAGTGGGTTGACAAGGGGTGTGCTTATGATGAGGACTGATGACTCTTTTGCATCCCCTACTGCCATGTGCAGGTGTATTTCTCTTAATCTTGTTTATTTAAGGTATCATCCAAGATTATATCTCTAAGGTTTATCATTCAAGTGGAAGATAGCAGAATACTATGTACCAACTGTCCTTGTAATCTTTGGTGTCCCGAGAATACTTCTGCAGCCTGACCACACATAGATGAATTTCATATACTAGTTGTATTGATTCCTTGAGCATTTCATATATTCATACAATGTATTTTGAGTTTAGTTACCTGACTCCTCCTTGTACCATATCCAAGCTGCCTAACCACCCAATATCTTGACATTTTTTATAACCCAGAGTCCAGTTTGCATACCCTTTTCATTTGAATTCCCACATTCATTGTCTGCTGTAAGATATGACTTAAGAACAGCTAGTGTAAGCGGAATATAAGAATTTTGCTTTCCCCCAAATTAATTTTCCATATTTCATATTTGTCATGAGCATAGTCACATTGTATATTAAGTCTGTGTTGAACTGACACATGGAAATGCATTTCAAATTTCTAAAGCTCCCAATTATTGATGAATATATGTCAGCCTCATCCCGTGTCTAATTTTTTCCACCACTAAAAATTAAAGGGCAAATGAATAAATAAATAAATACTTTCCGACTGCCGATTGCCTGTTAACAAAGTTGATATGAACTATGTGAATGTTTCCCAGCTGAAGACAAAGACCCCAGGCAGGAGTATGCCTCCATTATTAACACCATCAAAACCAACATATTCAGAAAAGGCACCTGTGGTTAAAGCTTGCTATAATATGTATTTCTGAGAATGTTTAAAAACATACACATGATCCCAAAGCTGTGTTAAGAACACCAGCTGATGGACAGGGAATTGAGAAGTCCCACTGTTCACTTCCCCTCCCTGAACTGCGATAATTCAAACATTGCTTTACTGAAATTAAAGGAAAAAATGAAACAACAAAAAAGGTGATGCTTAAGCCAAGTTTCTAGGTTATACCCACAAACTATGTTACAAATGTGCAGTCCAGGTCAAGATCTATATGTTTCTGTGCAGCTGTACATATTTAAGTATCTCTGGGTTGTATCGATGCAGTGGATAAAATAAATGGTGGGCTATTTCTAGGAGAAGATGGCAAATCTTAGCTCAAATCTCAATGTCCTTCCAATGGCATATTTGGACCAGGACCAAAAATATTGGACTTCAGGGATGGGAGGATGGTTCAGTGGGGTAAAGCATTTACCACACAAGCATGAAGCCCAGAGTTTGAAATCCCAGCCCTGATACAAACTCGGGGTATAGAAGCCTTCCTGTAAGCGCGGCCCTTAGGAGATGGAAATAGGAGTACCTGACACAAGCTGGCTAGGGAGACTAAACAAACTGGTGAGTTCTGGGTCTAAGTGAGAGACCCTACATTAATATTAGAGGGAAGAGTAATCAAGGAAGACATCTGATATTAACCACTAGTTCACTGTCCCTTCCTGACAACCTGTGTTGGTATGTGCCTGTGTGTATAAGACATATGAATGTGTATACATACTACACATATGCACATGAAACAATTTTTGCCTGGTTTTAAGGCTCTGTGTTTGCTTTGTTCATTCTCAGCTTCACCCTTCTACAGTTTGCTCCTCCTCCCTATAGACTAAGGATGAGCAGTCCTCACAGTTAGAAGTAGATTTGGGTTTGTTGTTTTCTTTTGGTCCCAAACTTTATGTTTAGATTCAGGTTAACTGAAGAACAGAGAGAGGAAACATATGATACAATATCTATGCTTTTTTTTTAGGCTGGGTTTCTCTGTGTATACCTGGCTGTCCTGGAATTCACTCTGCAGACCAGGCTGTCCTCAAACTCAGAGATCTGCCTGCTTCTGTCTCCAGAGTGCTGAGATTAAAAGCAAGTGCCCCCATCACGCAGCTCAGAGCAAGCTTTCTGCAATTTAGTTGGTAGTTTCTGCAATTTAGTTGGTAGATGCTTCTCGTGTAGACTTAGAGAATAGAAATATTGACAATAATAAAAAAGCCTTTGGCAAGCTTTAAAAAAGATTTCTGAGCACAATAACTGGTAGAGTTTCTCAGATTAATACAGAGAAACTGAGGTATGGAATTTGCGCATAAATAATACTATGGAAATAAGACAAAATGATTACTTTTCTTTTTCATGCAGCCCTCATCTGTAGTTTTCCAATTCTCTGTAACACATACGCAGAATAAGAAATGGGCATTTTAAACTGAGCTCCATGTAAAATATCACACCAATTTGGTGTCATCATTCCCATTAACCTTATGGAAACTCAGAATGTAATGGATGCTCAGAAATTGTACTATAAATTCTGCCTGCAATTTACACGAGGTAGCTATTTTTAGTTCCCTCCATTCTTATTAAAGATGTTCATTATGAGTTCACTTATAGAAATGTTATCTCGTAGACTTTTTTGGAAACTTTTCTGAAATTTTAAAATAAGGTATCAGAAACATGATTAGAAAATAGTCATTTAGTTTCCCAGCAAAATGCTGATTCTTTCCTGGAAAAAAAAACATATCTATAAATAAAGGAAGCAAAGCTGGCTGTCAGTGATTTGAAGTAGCTGGGTTGGATTCTGAATATTAATGCACAAATTACAGCTTGTGCCAGTTACATGCAACCAGGGTTGTGTGCATATTTCAATGGTTCATTTAAACCATGATTTGCAAGTAAGCATTGGTCCAATGCATTTGCAAAAGGATCATAAACGATGTCATTTGTTACTTCAAGGCTCTGCCTTGCGACTTTGGCATAGGTCAGATTCACCAGGAGTAAATTTGCGTTTATTTGTTCTATTTGTGGAAAACATGTTATTTTCAGTAATTCTAAATAAAGTATCAGGTAATCTAGACCAACATCATATCTTCATAGGACCAACCTGAAATATATCTGAGAAGCTGGAGAGATGATTACAGTACCCCTTGAAAAGAACTGAATGAGGGACCATAAGGAATTAGAATACACAGCTAAAGAGCTTTTTAGTTGACTTTTTAAATGTGTGTGTGTGTGTGTGTGTGTGTGTGTGTGCACCCATGCGCATGTGTATGCCTTCGAGTATCTGCAGACATCAGAAGACACTTTGTAGCAATAAGTTCTCTCCTTCCACTCTGTAAGTCTTAGGGATCGAACTCAGGTTGTCAAGCTTGGCAACAAGCACCTCTACTCATTGACCCATCTCTCCCACCTGGTTAAAGCATTTTCTAAGTGTGGTATCAAGGCAGGTAAGGAGTAGCTAGCCACACTTCTATAATGAGTAGTTTTCCTATTTGAAGGAATTCCTTTACTGAAATAGAGAAAGCATTTAGAGATCAATTGATCCTTAATTTGCTATTGAACTACATATTCATTACATCCAGAAGGATTCATCATAAACACAGATTTTTAGAGCCAGTGATTGTCGGACGTTACAACCCTTCAGTCATTAGTCTCTTTATACAACACTGCACTTGAAGAACGGAAGTGTCTGTGTAATAAATAGTCTAAACATGGGCATTTTAACTGGTGCCCACCTGTCCATGGAAACCTTCACCTGGCTATTTCCCTTTAGGACAATGGTTTTCAACCTTCCAAATGCTGCAAACCTTTAATACAGTTCCTCATGTTGTGGTGATTCTCAAGCAGAAAATTATTTCAGTGATACTTAATAACTGTAATTTTGCTACTGTTATGAATCCTAATGTATATGCAGGATATCTTAATATGCAACCTCAAGGGGGTCACAATCCACAAGCTGAGAACCACTGCTGTTAGCAACCAAGACTTAGAGGGGATCTTCCTCTCATTCATGAGATTTGTCTCTATGAAACAGAATTTCGCTACCTGTGCCAGAAATACCTTTTAGTTGCAATGGTATTTTGCATTTGTTTTATATTTTATACTGTTTGATAGCAATGTTAGGCACTCAAGAATTATAATACCGCTTCAACTTGGGCATTTATTTCCATATGCTCACATTCTTCCTTCTAGACTCGTTGCTGTGGGAAGTGGTTTTCCATCCTTTCGTAGTTTAGGTGGAACTTGCTAACTTCCAGTCGAAGCATTTTACTGGCAGATTTGTCTCTTACTATTCTAAAGGCCCTGACTCAACAAAGGTATACTGTTACTATTTGATGTCATTAAATAGATTTCTAATTGAATTTATAAGCTGGACCCTACATCAGATTGTGTTGATTTTAACTCTTTTTTCCCCTTTTTTTAAAATTGATTTTTTTGAGTTCTACATTTTAACTCTTTCTGACATAAGAATTGTTACTTACATTTTAAGAGAAATCCAGTGCTACAGGTAGGGATGCAAAAAAGTTTCCAGGCCTGATGTCTGATGTCATCAGCTTGGGTTCTGTTTATCTAAAGTGAACTGAGTAGAACAAACTTAGACCAAATCCACAACCAGGTGAATCCCTTGAAGGAGGGATGGATGCCTGTATCTTAGCTGGCTCTTATATTATCTGTGTCGAAGATAGCGCTCTTCACAGAGACTGAAGCCTTCACAAGAATTACAAAGGTTTAGGGGCACATCTGAGAGTCACAATTACGCTGTATATATTTTTGAGAGTTTCTGATCATGTAGGGCCATGATGGGCTTGCCTTGCTATCCTCTTTCTTTGTCCTCTCAAGTGCTGTGACTGCAGAGTTGAACTACCACAGGTCTCCATTCCTGACACATACTGTTATAGTTGTAGATACACTAGATCTGTTTTGCAAATGTGTGTTTTCGTGATGGATATTGTGCTTTTGCAATTTAAAGGATGTGGCCTAGCCTACCTTTGGTGGCTTAGAATGAATATCACACAAAGACAAGAGATAAAGGACTTTCAGCCCAGTTGAGAAAGTACATGCGTTTTTAGTTTATGCTAAAACACAATAATTCAGGCTAAACTTTGGCAAAATAACAAGATGAAGAATCGTTATATTTATGTAGATGTCTCATTCAGCAACTTTCATACATGGTAGAAAAGTGAGTATTATTTACAAATGGAAGGCCACAGTTTGTTCATACAGATTGTCAATCTATAACTTCATATGAACAAACACACACAATATATATATGTATATATATGAATATATATATATATGTATGTACTCTTTTCACAGATAACCATTTTGTAAAAATGGGCTTGGAATCTGAACTGAGAATTATTAAAAGAAGAAATAAAAATGTCTATGAACAGATGTTTATTGTGGTAATGATGTCAGTTTGTAAGCATATTTTCTTGCTTTTTCCTGGGTTTCTACATTTTCTAACTATCAAAATTACTGAATTTAGCTAAGATAGGTTGAAAAATCCTAATGTAATGAATTATGGTGGATATTCAGACAAAAATTGGAACAAATACATACATTATTGTTTAAAAGTAGTACTATAAATTTGATTTGGTGAAACTTAATGGATCAAGTTGAGATAGCCTTATAAGCAGTAATAACATATATTTTGGTTTTATGAAGAAGAAATAATAAATCAGCTTTTTAAAAGTCTTTTAAACTTAAAATAGGAAATTTATATACTTAATATACTGATTTAACAAAATACTGCATATATACCACAGCACTGCTTACTATAAACCCGATTCGTTACAGTGGTCCTTACCATCTTGCTATAGTGAAATTGTGCACCTGATAAACAGTGGCTCATTTGCTCCATTTTCACCCCAGTCCTGGCAGCAACCTGCTGTTCGAGATACCTTGTATTTGTTAGAATTTGAGGCTTTTACCCTACAGTTACTGACACTTCATTTAGCAAAATGTTCTCTGAATTTGTCCATATGATTACATATTACTAAATTTTTTATACAATGAGCCTGTGAACAAGTCTTATCTGATAGACAATAAGAAGTTCCTGGCATTTGTTTAAATCTCGTCACGGTTTATCGTGATGTGACTATGGTCGTATTCTATCCCCACTCTACTCTGGTTGGAGGTATCCTGACCTTCCTTCATGTCTGGCTCAGAAGCCAGTGCTGCTAGGGAGATGTCCTCTTATTTCAAGTTGAAAACATGTCCCCGAAAAGACAGTGACACTTTCAGTACCTTCCACAGTGCTTCCCAGACCCTGGTATAGTGACCATCTGTAGATAATCACCCTCCACAGAAAAAAAAGGTAAAGGTCAGGGCCAATATCGCCCTCATTTCTATGACTCCTACTGGTCCTTGTAGTTATCAGATTAAGGAGCATACAACAAGCATCTTCTGGTCAATAAATAATTGTAGAAAATAAGGTCTAGACTATATCTGACAAAGTAAACACTGTGAGAAGACAGAAGTCAGACTCATCCTAATTGGAGGAAAGCAGTCCTGAACATAGAAGGGGCTAACTGAGCAAAAAGACCATTTATGATCTTTTTACTGGATTCATAGAAATTTAGGTCTGGCAGAAAATTTAGAAGGCATCAGATTTAACCTCTTAGGCCTCTATATTTAGAGTATGCTCAAGCACATAGTGAAATGGCTTCCTTAATGCAGAGCAGACAGGAGGGAGGAGGGCTTAGAACCCAGGTTTTGAAGTTTGCTTCGGATTTCTTCACCCTAAGTTGTGCTTCCTCCTACACATCCTATTTTGGAATCCAAACTGCCATGAAGGCAGGTGTTAAGCCCTTGTCAAAATGTTTGTATTTTGCCGGGGGAAAATTAGAATGTATTATGTTTGTGTGCTTTTGTCTATGCCTGTACATGTGGGTGCCTTGTGGAAGAAGGCTAAAGGCAAATAGCAGCAGTCCACTTCAGGGGTCCCCACCCAGTGGACTCTCTCAGTTACTTACACCCCACAGCAGCCATTCGGGTGCAGGATGGGAGTGACAGAAGAGCTTCTTCTTGGGTGTTGATTTACATTGGTTTTGACAATTGAAAGAAAGTGCCTCTGTCGGAAAGCCTTTAGTGTGACCCACTTAGTAGACAAAAATAATTAATGTGTTTGAAAGGGGGTTATGTGCAGGGAAATTAAACATGAAAGCTTTAATGTGACAGTTTCGCTTCTGTATATAGAACAGCAATATGATCGTACTACTTCTATTGGTTATAACATCTAGAGTGCTTTCAGCATTGTTTATGAAAACAGAGGAAAAAAATACCAGGTTTATTTTCTACAGCAATCATCACTTTATGTGTTTCTGAATATACACTATACATATCTCCCTAGCAAGAGAGAGGTTACTATTTGGCTATATGACACTGCTTGTTATTAGTAAATGTGATAACATGGCAATATGAGAAACGGAATAGCAGGAAAGTACATGCAATCAGACCTAAACATTAGACCTCAGTACATAGGTAGCATCCATGTAGAGATGGTAAAAATGTAGGGTACGAAAATGTAGAGATGAGAAAAAAATGTAGGCGGGAGAAAGAGTTACCGAGTGACTGCATCTAGAACGGAAAGGGGAAATATTGCACTCACTGTAAGGAAGCTCCTCTGTGCTGTCAAGAACGGGAACATGTCAACATCAGGCTCACGTCTCAAACTTGCCTTTTAAAGGCTTTAAAGACTGAGCAAGTCACTTATTGTCTTTGAACCTGTTTGGGGATCTAGGGGACAATGACACAGCAAGAAGTGTCCTCTTTCCTAAGGAGTATAAGGAAGTTTCAGTGCACTGTTCAAGCGTTCTTTGTTATCAGCTTCCACCTGCCTCAAAGGTTGATGAATTAGATACAGGCTCAAAACCCGTCAAATCAAAACTGTGGAGTAAAGGCTACGCTGTTAGCATGAGGGTATTTGTGACAGAATAAGTAGTAGCGCAAGGGACACTTGGGTTTCCGAAGGAAAGAGAACTTGGAGCCAAGTTGCTGAGCCAAGTCTGTCACTTACCACCCTTGGTAGTGGAGAAGTGGAAGGAAGTTGCTTGCATCCTTACTACAGCTGAGATAGAGAAACAGCACTGGCTCAGATCTTCTTGGCCTAAGTCTGGGGATCTTTCCCTTTAGCTCTCCGCGCACTGTGTTTTCACCCGCCTGGACCACCGCCACCATCATTGCTAACCAACAATTTTGAGCAACCTTTCTTAAATAAGTTGTACTTTTATGGGACAGATAAGGCACTGTGGTGGTTTGAAAGAAAATGGCCCCTGTGGGTTCATACGAACAGGTGGCCTAGTTAAAGTAGGTGTGGCTATGTTAGAGGAAGTGCATCACTTGGGGGTGGGCTTTGAGGTCTCAGGAACCCAAGCCAGGCCAAGTGTGCCCTTCACTTCCTGCTGCCTGCTGATCTAGGCATAGAACTCTCAGTTCTTTCTCCAGCACCATGTCTGCCTGTGTGCCGTTATGCTTCCTGCCATGATGATTATGGGCCACACCTCGGTACTGTAAGCCAGCCCCAATTAAATGTTTTCCTTTATGGGAGTTGTTGCAGTCATAGTCCCGCTTCATGGCAATAGAAACCCTAAGTAAGATAGGCAGCTTATAATTGTTTCTTTTGTTGAATGGAGGAATTGAATAGGGGTGGTTAAGAACACAAGCTTTGAATGCTAGTGAGACAGCATGTCTGCAATGCTCATAAGAGAGTATGCTTCAGTGGCTTGTATAGTTGTCTCAGTGTCTAGGGAAGGGGAGGAAAAGGCATTGCTGAAGTCACAATAGAGAGACTGAAATACAAGGGATAGCTGTATGCTAACACTGTGAAGTTTCCATTTTTAGCTGCTTTGATCAAAGTCACTGTAAATGAACTGAAACAAGGTGTGGATGACAGGTGCTCCTGTTGCTGTTGTCACAGGCTTCACTCACCGCACAGCACAAGACCACACTGAAGATGAGGCGAAGGCGCAGGTACTGATGGAGCCAGTCAGTCCCCAGGAGTGATGCTGACAAAGCAGAACTGATAAAGGATGGAGTGAAGAAAGGGAGGAGAGGAGGAGGGTCAGATATGTTGAGCTCGGGAAGTCACCGTGTGAGATGAGGGGCAGCTGGAGAGAAAGGAAAAGAGGGAGAGAGTTGGGACGGAAGAAAAGAAGGAAAAGGAGAAAGATATTGAGACCTAAAGAATATGAACAGGGGAAGTAGAGGTGGCAGCAGACTGCACTAGAGCCGTGGCTGGCATTATGTATGGTCATGATATAATGGGCCTACGTGTACCTAATGTTCCTCCCAACATATTCCCCAAAGTTTTGTGTCTGAATCAGATGATCAGAGAGTGAAAGTCAAGATGTATTTTGGAAACACAATATTTTTCACTAAAATATTAACAACTAAAATTAATATTTAAATAATTTTCCCCAAATATGTGAGTCTCTTAAAAGTTTGACATCCAGAACACATTTCCGAGTATCAAAAAGAAATAATGCACACTGACAAGAAGCTTAGTGGAGACCATTAAGGAGATTTGCTCATTTTCCAACTTGAAATTGCTTTGCCAGGAGGGATCTGACGTTGATCTCTGGGTGAGAGGAGTTTGCATTTTATTTGAAGTTCAGTTGGAAAGCAGCAGATAGCATGGATGGGGAGCTGTGATCTGACTTATGGAGGCAAATGGCATTTTCTCGTGTTATCTGAGGCTGTTGCTTGAGATATCTAGATAAGCGCTTACCTCCCCCCTTTCTCTTTACATCTCCCTCCTCAGGACCACAGCCTTGCAACGTGCTCATCTTCTGTCTGGCAACTTAGAAAAAGAAACGTTTTTCTCTATTCCTCCTAAAGCAGCTGCTTTGAATGTTTTGGAACAGAGACCACAGTGATGGTTATTTTGAAAGAAAAAGTACCCTCAATCCCTTTCGCTTAGAAGTATGTGTTTCTGCTCTTGATTTTCAGTTACAACATCCTATAGTATCAGCTGTGAACTTGTTCTCAGGAGGCAGGGCTCCTGTGGATGGCTGGATGCCTTAACTCTGTGCAGGTGATGATGGGGGCTTCCTCAGGCAGAGTTCCCAGCATCCACAAAATTGATGCTGGAGTCCTTCCAAGCATTTGTGTGACCGAAAGAAGGCAGCGTTTAGGGGCTAAGTATATAGCCCAGTAGCAAAGTCCTTGCCTAACATGTGCAAGGTTCAGTATCTGACCTTGAGCACCGAGCAACAACCAAAGGCTAGAATTAAGGTGTATGCTTACTGCTGGTAATTGAGATGCTTCTAAATTATTTTCAGAAATGGGTAATAAGTACTGGTTTGGAATAATGTCATAAAAAGTGTATGGTTGTATAGATTCACAGAATTTCTCTTTACAGAATTTCTCTCCAGACAGGGAGAACAAAGTGTTTCAGTAACATTTCAGAAAGAGTAAATAACCCTGTGCCTTATTTCTAGGCTGATAGCCGCTATATGTAAGTCTATTCTGGACAAAGAACATACAACAGAATTGTTTAGTCTTTGCATGCGTTACTCATTGTATTTCATATGTAGTAATATTGACATTAATAAACATATCACCTCAGTGCAGAGAAACAGAAAATGCCTTCCCTCTATTATTTGTGAAGAAGAAATTGTTTTTATAAACCCTGGACCTCTCTTCTCACTGGTTGAGGCTAAAAGACAAGGTTGCCTATAGCAGAAGAACACAGGAAGTAGTGTGCTGTGGGGCTGCTTTAGTTCAACTGTCCAAGAAAGGCCTGAGGTGGATCCAGCTGTACTGGTTAGAATACTCCAGGCAGAGAGCAAAGGAATGAGTTCGTAGGTGAGACCAGCCCCAACTAGGATAGCCAGGCTCCATCCATCAAAGGAGAAGGGATAAAGATGTGAATGGTTCATCTGAAACTCAACTCAAAACCAAAGACGGTAATTAGCAAGAAGGGTCACAACTGCCGTGTGAAAATATGCTGGTTGTTCTGTGGGAAGGTAAGAGAAGAAACAAGGGCACCAGATGGGTTATTTTTGTGTTCAAAATATGTGAAAAAATACAGATCTAGATTTGAATTGAAGTAGGGGATGAGTGAAAATGAAAGGAAGAAATTAGCATTTTATTTTTCTAATTTTTTTTGCCCTACTCCCAGGACTTATTTTAGAAAGCACAGTCAGCAGAACTTGCCAAAGAATTTTATATCCTTAGAGACAGAGAAAGCATCCCAAAGGTTACACCTGCCTGTGGTATAAATACCTGAATACATGGTAGTGGTGCACTACGATACAAGGGATATGGGGAAAGACATTTAGAGAAAGATGGGAATGTTATTAATTCAAGATGCCCATGCATCCAATTAAGGACGTAAGCCATTGCCTAGAAGGGCTGGGACACAATGAAGAAAGAAATCAGGTTAGAGGTAAGCATTTGGAAGTAATTGGAATATAGAACCATACAAAGCTAATGGGATGGATGAGATCACCCAGGTAAAGATCATAGCTAGGAAATATGAGAGAAGCTTGGATAAAGCCTTTTTAAAAAATCCCAAGTTAACTGCTGATTCAGGAGGAAACCATGAAGAGCAAGCAGTAGTGAGGAAGGCAAGAGGGCTGTGTGTCGTGACAGTGCAATGGAGCCAATATGGTAAAGGCAGAAACCTTCCCATTGGGTTTCCAGTAATTCATATCAGAGGCCAGGATGGGATAGTTTTAGAAAGCAATGCATTTAAAGCAGTCACTGAATTGACTTTCCATAGCAGAAATGCATTTAAATCATTTAGCAAACTAAAAGACATGCATTCCTTTGACTTCCCATAGCAGTAGCCACTGAAGCTGGAATCCAATGTGTTTGATACATGTGTACACACACGCACACATGCTTTGGGTTTTCCTTTTAAACATGGTGCTGTTAAACCCAATCTTGGGAAGTATGCCTTAGTGAGATCTGAAAAACTCCCAAGCATTAAGCATGTCAGGTTTATTGTTCTTTCTTGCTTCCTGGAAGTGTTTGAAGTCTTGAGTCTGTGAACTCTGACCCCATTAAGTTTTCTGAGTTTTAAAATACTTAAACTTAGTGCCATGACCACTTTTCACATAAAATGTTTGGGGAAAGGGTTACTTTCAAACTGCTTGTCTTTTGATACTCTGCACTTAACTCCCAAGCCTTTTTGCCAGTGAAACCAACTCATGTTTATGCCTTGCTCAAAGATGGCTCAGAGATAATGGCAGCTAACTCAGGACTGATAAAGAAATCACAAGTTAAAGTAGTTTAAGATTCTGATGAACTAAAGCTACATTAGACTGGGGCCACAAAATTTGTACATAAATATGTGCAAATGCATGACAATTTGAAATATTTTAAAAGACAAGATTGTCATTATCAAATCTAAACATTATTGTGGGGGCCATAGCCTTCCTGACTCTCAGTCTTCACATCCATAGGGAACACTGGTAAGACGTGAATCTTTTACATATGTGAAGTAAGAGCATCTCAGATACTTCAAGACATGTAGTGGCAGCCTGTGGGCAGTTGATTTTAGTGTGCAGAAAACATGTCCTTGTTGTAGCACTGGGCAGTCCTATCTAGTCAGTGGAACTGAATGCTCTGACCTCTGGTAAAAAGAATTAGAAAAACCCATGAGGACAAGAATGGTGCCAGAATAGAAGAGAACGTGGTGGAAGGGAATGCAAGGGGATGCAAAGCAGAGATTGACAATGGGAAACTGAGACCCAAGGCTTCAAGCTAGTTGATAAGAACCTTGATCACAGGTCAAACAGGACCTCATGGGCTGAAGAAGGATGGAGACAAGGCTAGTTCTGGTCCAAACCCAAGAGTACCAAGACTCTGCTTAAGCCTCAGCTGAACTGGAACAGCCAAACTAAAAATATGTGTATGTGTTGACATTTTTCTCAACAGAGGATAGTAACAGAGAGAAGCAGCCTCTACTACAGGTGTGAGATTGACCTCGGTGAGTGAGGGAAGAGTATGGGGCTTGAACCCAAGGGATGGCAGGGGAGACAAGAGACTGATTAGGGGTGCTTTTCCCAAATTCTCATCTTCATCCACTCCCCATTTTCTAGTATGACCCTCCACATCATTTCTCTTTTCTGCACTAAGCCTTTCAAAGAAATTCCATATTAAAAGAGCAGCTGCAAGCTGCACAGTCACACTTCTTCCAACACCTCCCCAACAAGTCAGTGGGCAGCATTTATAAAATGGTGATAAACTCTGAGCAACATTTATATTGCACTTTGCAATACATAAAGCTCTTTAATGTAATTAACTATTGTGATTTGATTATCACAGCCGTGCTAGAGGCTGGTAGTAGTTTAAAACTTAGTTACAGATTAAAGAATTTCCCATCATCTAGATTGACTGCTGGAGACTCAGTAATTGGCAAAATTTGCCATCTGCTCTCAAACCTTGCTGCCCCCTCCTTCCCAATGCCACACTCTTTTTTTTTTCATTATATAACTCAGCCTTATCTTTATAAAAACAGAAATTTTTTATGTACAGGTCATAGCTGTAGACACACAAACTTATTTAGATATGGAAACATCAGACAAATTTAAGCGTTTTCCCATAGATTATCAAGACTTTGCTAGAGGCAAAGGCTCTCTCCAGCCAGCGGCAGACAGACTAAAGGGCTAGAGTGATAAAGTGTCTTCTAGAAGCAGATGTTGTCAATGTTGACTACAATGGTGTTGGAGTTGTCTGACTTTGGCACAGGGCCTCAGGAATGCAGGTTTCAGAAAATCTGAAGAAAATAATAATTTACCATGCTATTTTGAGTTTATTGCCGCAAGAATAGATTTTTTGATTGTGATAGTGGGAACAGGTGACATATTTTTAGGGACATAATAAGCAGAGCGAGGGACTAACAAGTTTGTTTATGAAAGTCACATGATGTATTTATCCACATTGTGATTTTATTTGGGCATTTTCTGATAGCCCATTTCTGACTATTAAATTATACCTTCAAATAGAATAATATATAACTCTGCGCAACAACCTATTTTGGTCAACTTTAACTACGTAAAAAGGGCATGCACAAAGACACACAGACACACAGACACACACACACACACACACACACACACACACACACACTAGGTGTGTGTTGCAGTGGGAACTGGATTGCTCCAAACTTGGGAAAAGGTGATCAAAAACAAAAAGAGAAAGCTTGTCTCAGAAAGCAGGAGGAAGCCAGCGTGTTTGCGGAGGACCAGAGCCTTTTGTTGTTGAGTGAAAGCAGACCAGGAGCATGAAGGAATATATGACCTGGATTGTGTCATTTTCTTTGGCTGCTTCTACCAGGGGTTCACCAGCAGCTACTGATGGAGGAGGATAAACTTGATCAGCAACAAGGAAGCAATAAATGCCACATCCAGGTAGAAGCAAAATTGAGGTCTGCCCCTATCCTCCCACACATGAAAATCATGCAGTGTTTAATGTAGAAGACAATGAAAACCAAACCAACAGAAAAGTCATGTCAGAAACATTTCCCCCAAATTAAAAAAGTCAGAGACTGTTGTTTTTTTCTTCCCGATGGGCTCAAGATTTGAGGTTTCTTCTTCTTCTTCTTCTTCTTCTTCTTCTTCTTCTTCTTCTTCTTCTTCTTCTTCTTCTTCTTCTTCTTCTTCTTCTTCTTTTTCTTCTTCTTTTGAGACAGGGTTTCTCTGTAGCTTTGGAGCCTGTCCTGGAACTAGCTCTTGTAGACCAGGCTGGCCTCGAACTCACAGAGATCTGCCTGCCTCTGCCTCCCGAGTGCTGGGACTAATGGCGTGCGCCACCACTGCCAGCTAAGATTTGGGGTTTCATCATGTTTATTTTTCGGTCACTATGTTAGATGCAGTCTTTTGAGGCTCTCTTGCATGGAGAACAGTTGAAATGAAATGTTCTTTTGGCCTCTTAACACTGGGGGGCTTTCTGAGAAAATTGCTTAACATTTAACTGGGATTTTTGGATTTCATCAGAGGTTTGATCCTCCAGGAATGTTTTTTGAGTTTTTGTTATTATTGTTTAGGTTGTGCCATTTTTTTAATCATAAGACTTGGAGAAAAAAGTTCTCGCCTTTAAATATATATTTAACAATATTGAGGCATTTGATCAAGAATTGAAGACAGTAGTATGTTAGGTATATTCAGAGTTAAATGTTTCCACCATCAAAGAACTTGTAGCTTGAAAGAGAAGTAAAAGAGGCTGAGGAGAGAGTCCATCAGGAAGATCTTTACTACATAAATGTGGGGGCTTATTTTGATTCCTAGCACCCATGTAAAAGCCAGGCATGATGGTGCACACCGGTGAACAAAACACTAATGAAAATCCATGGGCTTTGCTGAGCAGTCAGTATAGCTGAATCAGCAAGTTCTAGTTGGTTCAGTGTGAAACCCTGTCTCAAAAACCAAGGTGAAGAGCAATAGAGGGAGACTCCTGATTGACATTCTGGCATGCAAACACAGACACACACACACACACACACACACATACACACACTAGCATGCATACCCCCACATGACCTCATACACACAAATACACCAAAAGAGAAAAAGAGAACGGGGCAAAACAGACAGTCTGTTAAAGAAACAACTAAGAGTTGTGCTATGTACAAGGAAATAGAACAGGAGATAGATGCTATCTCAGTGTTTGCCATTGGAAAGTGCCTACTGCATCAGAGACTAGGTACATATCAGTTTCCCTGTGTACAAGGTGCACCCAGGACATGGAATCTAGCCAAGCCTTGTCATTTACTAGCTCAGAGCACATGCGCTTCTACGTCTTCATGTAGAGTAAGGCTATTGGATCACAGGCTTTCCACAGCTCCTCACAGCTTCATCTACAATCGCATTGTCTTGCTGTCTTTGTGGAACTTCATCTTGGGGGTGAGGGTCATAGAGGAATTTTTATAAAAGTGAGAAGAGAGATGCCACGGGCCCAGAAAGATGCCTCTGCTGTTGCTGCTGCAGCTGCAAAGGTGTGCAAAAGATAGGATGGAAACAGATGTACAGAGCTGAGTGTGGGGTGTTTGCCACCTCAGCCTCGCAGGGCTTTTATCTGTTGCTAACATCATGTTCTAAGGAAGATTACATCTGAATAATTCTTGTGGGGGAAAAAAAGAGACGCATTTAAAAAAATGGCTCCTATGGGACTAATGGATTAGTCGTTGGAGCTAGACAACCGTACATTCCAAATACTCTCCCACTTCAGTAGTGTTTTCAAGAACTCCTTGAGTCTTCATCTCATTATGTATAAAACGACATTTGAGCAAGATTCTGTGAACTCTTGCAAGACTTAAAAATAGGAATACAATTCTTAGTGTTCTAATTATTTATCCTCCTAACAAATGTGCACCAGTTACGAATGTATTATCTTCAATAATTTTTTTTTCAAAAAGCAATGTAATGGAAAAATAAGCCCTTGGTTGTTTCTGGACAGGACCTGCTTTCTAATGCGTGTTCCGCCCTTCTATTTCTGCTCTAGTGGGCTGCTGTTGATGGTGGAAATTTATCTGGAAACTTCATCATCTCCTGAACAGAGCTCAGTCCTTGATGTGCAGTAATTATGCCAAGGGACTGACTTGACTGCTCTCTTGGGATTCAGAATTATAGAAGAGAAAGTGGAGTCAAGGAAAGAAAAGCCCAAAAGTTTTGTGTGCCCCTGGAAATTAAATAGCTACTTCAGAAATGTTCTGTCTGTAAACACCTGTGAAAACTTACATGTATTGCTTCGGTTTCTCCAGCTTTTGCTCATGGGAGAGACATTTAATTTGTTCTTTGAGTCGAGCCTTACCTTTTAACATACATGTGGATCTAATCGTACTGCTCAAAAATTCTCAATGAACAGCCAAACAGCTTGTGCATATAGCTACATACAGTTTTACTTTGGGTCAATGGAACACCATATGGATTGTATTTTTCTTAGGATTTATTTATTTTTATGCATATGAGTGTTTTGTAAGCGTTTTTGTTCGTGCACTCCATGTGTGTTCCTGATGCCTGCGGAGCCGGAAGAGGGTGGTAAGTCCACTGGAACCGGTGTTATAGATGGTTCTAAGCTGCTATTTGAGTGCTGAGCATTGAACCCAGATCCTCTGCCAGAGCCATGGGTGCTGTTAACATCTTAACTATTTCTCTAATCCTGGGATAAATTTTAAATGAACAACTCTAATCATAGGCAAGTCATCTCAGGGATGCTCAGGAAGTACAAAGGTGAGTAAGTTCGGCTTGAGATGGCTAGCTCAGTTACACAGATATCTTTAGGGGCAGACTCTTATATCAATAAACCTTTCAAGTATCGTTTACTTTAGATAAACCTTTACAATACAAGCTGCTCATGCTTGAAGGCTTTCCTGACCAGGACTTGAACCTTTCAGGCGTATGCTTCATGACCTTAAGCTAAGCATGCCCTCAGATATGTCTACAACCTTCTTAAATTCTGCCCTTAATTTGGGCATGCTCAGGAGTGGGCTTCTTCACCTATGATGGTCATGGATATGCCTGGCCCTGATATGCTTTCCTATCTGAATACATAAAGCCTCCCAAATAAAACTCCCCGGCTTCTTTTATTCCCTGAGGGCATTATGTTAAAAGCAACTCCTGTGCTTCTCTTCCCCATTGTGGGAGGAACCAATTTCTAAGGTGCTGGTGGTGACTGTTCAAGCTTTGTACTTAACCCATGGTGTTTGTTTGGAAGACACAAGGCACTATGAATCTTCTGGTTCTGTTAATGGACAGTCCCTTTGTTCTTTGAGAAGTCCATAAAATCGCCATTGGTGCCTTAGGTTACCTTTTTGTAGGAGGTGTTCAGCAAGTCTGCGACTGCTCACCAGAGTTGGTACAAAACTTTCCTCAGCACTCTGAGCACTTTAGGGATACGTTTGTAATGAAAACAAAACAGAGAGAGAGAGAGAGAGAGAGAGAACGAGAACCAGGGGAAGATGATAATTAGCAATTAATCATTGAAAAACTCATCTTTAGCTTGCCACATTTCTAAAATCTAGAATTAGGAGTTCTTACCTTTCATGCACTTCTTTTAGAAACTACATCAGAGAACCTAAAACTGATTCTTCTTCCATGACTTGTCCTTTTGGAGGTCATTTAAAATAAAATGACTAATTGAAATTTAATTGTATGTTGTGCTTTATAGTATAAGTAACTCAGGATTTATTTATAGTCTCAAAATATGACATATAGGAAATAGCATACAGTAACAGTAATTTTTTAGATGCTGGTAGATATTTGTCTTCCATTTGGCATTTCCTTTCAGCTAACCTAAAGTGAAAATAAAAATGACAGCTCTTTTTCAGTTGGCATTTAAAAGACAAGAATAAGAAGCTCAACAAAACTTCTGGGGGAATTTTCCAAGGGAAATATGCACATTGATATTCTTTGACTTTTGTATATTGATTTTTTTGGCTCCAGCCGTACCAAGGCCAATAAGAGTTACAGTTAAATCATTCTTTATTTTTTTTATTGTAAGTCAGTTCTCTTATCCAAAATTCTGAACAATAAGATATCAGTGCTGCTTATTTATTTATGACTCCAGTCCCAGCATGGCAAACATGCACAGGGTAGCTCATGGAAATTCCTGCAGGGATCTGATAAAATGGACCACACTTAGTCTCATGTTCTAGAGCGTGTCAATCTTGTGAATTTCAGAGGTCATCCCGGGCTTCTCTTAAGTGACTGCCCAATTAAAAGCATCAATCTCTCTTGCCTGTAAAGTCAACCTGAAGGTTCTTGAAATACATGCAATGTCTTAGTTTTCATTGAATTTAGTAAATGAGTCACCAGAGAAAATTAGACACCAGAGGAGTGAATCTTCAGACCTATGCTAGTGTCTACTTTTGCTGCAAGTTTGTAAAGGTTTTTTAAGTTTCTTCTTAAAATCTAATTACATAGTTCCCTTTATTGCCTCCAACTTCTCCTATGTCCCACCCTCACTCCCTCTCAGAGGCCCTCACCCCATACAAAGAACTACAGGCAACTAAGGGACAGCGAGAGAGGGAGAGACAGTCATCCTTAGGGAGGAGCCTTTAGCTGGTTATCCAGTATCAAGTGGTCAGCCCCGAAACCAGCAAGGTGTGTGTGTGTGTTTGTGTGTGTGTATAGTATATATGTGTGTATATGTACATGTGTGTATTGTATATATATATGTGTGTGTGTATATGTGCCTATGTATGTATGCACACATATAAATATGTATATGTATAAATATATATTAGTGTTTGTAAAACAATAAAAATTTTAAAAGAAAATCATGAATTATTAAAAGTTATTGATGGATATTTATATCCTAGCTAATAAGTTGTCCCACCTTAGTGTTATAATTATACAAATAGATAAGTATATCTGGATTAATATAGTAATGTGAAAATTTCAAACCCAGGCAGGAGAAAGGCAAGCAAACGCTCCCGTTGAGCATGGAGAAAAGAATACAGCACTCATCTGATTGTGTCTGTGTGAGACCCACACCAGACCTCTGCAGGTCTTCAGGATAAAAGATTCATCCCATGAGGCAAGAAGCTAGTGAAAAGAAAAACGAATTTTGTTAGCTCCCAACAATGATTTTGTGTTACTCTTCCAGCTGATAGTATAAAGCCCCCAGCATAGCTAGGAAGAAGTGAAGACATTTTTCAGTTGTCAATTTAGACGTTTCCACCCTTGCTTGATCACATTGTTTGGGGGTCTACGTCAAAGTAAGTAATCATGGTGGAAAGACAGAAATGATGGTAGCCTGTTTGCAGTCATGGTGGTTTTGTGCAAAAAAGTGGGGGCCCTGAAGAAATGAGCTGTGTGGTAGAACCTCAAGCATCTCTCCACCCATCTAAATTTTCTATCTTGTTCCTGTAGAACTCCACTGCAAAGAGATACTAGATCATGCCTGTGTAAAAAGAGTTGAGCTGCCTATATAGGTTGATCTGGGATTCTGAGGAAAACTTAATAAAACAAATGCCCCCAAGTAGCCTAGTGGGTAAAACACTGTCCAGGCAAGCTGAGCAACTGGAGTTTGAGTCCCAAATCCCACCTTAAGGTACAGGACAAAATTGTCTCCAAAGAGTGCTGGAGACTGTTCTAACCTCTACATGTTTGCTGTGGCATGCATACACATATGTACATACAGTAATCAATTTCAATGTTTAAAAAAAACTTATTTAAAAGGTTACAGTCATTTTAAGGAACTTTTGCCATCATCTAGTCCAAAACTTAGGCTTTACCAATGGACAAATCCAAGCTCCAGGCTGTCAACTTTCAACAGGTGGCAAAAATGAGGTGAGAATCCTTTCTTCATAGTTAGGTGTTCTTTCCATTGTATATGGAAGTTTTCTCAGAGCCATACCTTAGGACCTTAGCTTGCCCCAGCTAGCCTTGCCATCAAGTCAAATACAAGTGGAGCGTTACACTCAGGAGGCTATAGTTAATACCTGTGTCTATTCCTGGGGTAGGTTCCCTAAACCTTCGCTGCTAGCTCAAAGGAGCTCGGGGGAAATGAACCTTCTACATTCAAGAGTAATTGAGACCAGCTTGCGTACACACATATTAATAATATACCCCCTTTCTGCAAAAGTCCTCTATCATTGAATCATAATTACGAATGGTGGGCTTGCACACTGCCTCTTTTGCTATCTGCAGTTTCCAGCCTGGCATTGTTAAAAATATGCACAAGCCGCTCCTCACACTTTCTAGTTGCGGAGCTTCAGATAAATGGCTCCTCCTCCCTGCCTCAAGCTTGCCCTTCTCCCCGTGCGATGTTGCTCCTCTCCCTCTGTTGTGCAGGAGAGTGGTTTGAAGGACGGGAAGGACCTAATATTTGTGCAGTCCCACCGTGAAATTTGAAACGCGATAGGTGTGAAATAAGTGGTGACTGTGTCATCGGGCTTTTTATCTTCCTGTAAAATAGGCTGGAGGTTCTTAAGAGCTTGCTTGTCCAAATGGGTGGATGTGAGAAGATTCTTGGAGTCCTGATAGTGAAGGGGAGAGGTGGAGGCCTCCAGAGAAGGTCAAAGGAGAGATGAAAAAGGGTGTTAGGACAAGAAGGGACTGGAGGAGGACAAAGGAAAGCAGAGGCTGAAGAATGGGGGTGGGTGGGGAAAGTGACTAAATTGACATTGTTTTATGAAGGTGATAATTGAGGGAACTCGCAAAAAAAAAGGAAGAAACTTACTGGGGAGCAACTGAGAGCACCAACCAGCCATTTTCCTCTTGAAGAAATGCTTTGTAAAAGAGACCTCTGCTCTTTTGTGTGCTGGTGAATGCAAAGTGAGAATTTCTCATTCCTTTTTCAACGATGACCCTGAACAAGGGCATGCTCTTCTTTCAAAGCATCTCTTATTCCTGAAGCAATGTTACAGTATGATCAAACAACGTCCCCTCGGTTTATGTGACTGATCCAAGTTGAATGGTGTAGCTGACAGATCCTTTGAACGGCCTCGTCTGGGAACTGAACCAAAGGCTGACTCTGAGTCACTCACTATTTTTCCTGTGGCCTTTCCCTCGAACCCTAGTCTCTATACTCACCACCCCATGTTATAAAGTCCAACTCAGCAGACACAGAGAGAGGAGAATAATGCCTATCTCCCATACTTGCCTGATTATACAAATGTCCGCAGACACAGCTCTCTAAAGATTCTTGCTTCAAAATGATGCTTTTTTAACCAATATTTCATTAGTTCTTTGATAATTTCATATACTGTGTTTTGATCATGTTTAGATACCCCCAACTCCCACCAAATCCACCCCACCTCTCTACCCAGCCAACTTTGTGTGCCCTTTCTTCCCTCTTAAGGCAGTTCTTAACATTAGAACTGTAATATGCAGAGATGTTTGAAGAAATGAAATGGAGGAGTCGGTGGTCACAGTGAAGAGCAGCTCAGGTGAAAAAAAAAACTTTAGTGTAAGTTATCCTGCTGACCAGGCAATTTGGAATACTGCACCATCATTCTCTCAACTGACACAGGCAATTTGATGAATAGACTTACGGTCCACATTCTTAGAAAACTTGTCTCTGGTTCTGCAGAGTTATCTCACTGCAGCTAGTGCTGATAATTTTATAGATGACCTTCTGGCCCATGTTGTCAGTGCTCAGGAGGCATCTACTTCTTCTTGGCCGTGTCTCCATTATGCTGGCAGACTTGCTAGCTATTCCTTTCCTACCTTGTGTCTTGTCTAGAAATATGACTACCACTCATACTGTGTGACAATTATTAATAATCAAAATGCATGCGGAAACAAGCCGATGAGCTAAGCCAAGAAAAGGACAGGAAGTGGAGGGAAGTTCTCATGATCAATTTCTCTTCTAGGCACTCACCAGATGCAGTTCCCTTTTTTATCTAGCCTTGGTATAGAATTAATTACAGAGGTAACATTGCACTGCATAGAAGGAGCTGCCTGATAATGTGGGGCAAAGGCTCTAGGAATGGCCGAAAAGCTGTAGCCATGCACTGGCTCTCAAGGCTGCTGATTTGAACTTCCTGGATGAGCAGCTAGTTAAAGTTTAGAGCCAGAAGGGAGGCAGTGTGTAGACTATTATTATGTGCTCGGATCTCAAGGGACCCTGTGTTCACGGAATAGACTATAAGTGGTGATAATGAGGACCAAGTAGTAATGTTTTATATCGTGACATGAAGGCGAAAGGTGAATATATTGTTTCTTGTATCATAAGACTGCTTCCTCAGCCGTCCTAAGAATACAGACAGCCGAGCTAGCTCATGCTGACCTCTTCGAGGAAGTGCAGCATCTCCTGATAGATAATTTACAGCACGCGCATTTATGTGCCTTTGAATTAAGTGCATTCTCTCCGAGATAACTCCTGCCAACTTGTTGGGCTTTGTTCCCAAATTAATTGTTAGGAAAACCAGAATTTACCAGGACAGTGATGGAGATTTTACTATAGGAAACTCTTGTGTCTGCAATTCTGGACCACACAAGAGAGGGCAGGCTGCGGTGGAGCGGATCAGCCCTTCAGTTCATTCTGAAGGACCAATGAGGAAGTTGGCTACTGATGTCAAATCAGTGCACATATTATTTATCCTTTCCATGCATTTTGCCAAGTGGTTTTTAAGGAGGAAGTGAGTGATGCTTCTTGAGCGGAAGCAGCAGGAGAGGTCCTGTTTTGGACTTTAGGATACCCTTCACAGCTCCCCCATGACTGTTATCCCTTGTGGCATGGCATGGGAGGAAGGGAATAGTTGGGAAGCTCGCCAAGGACTGTGCGAAACGGCTTTGGTCCCTCTCTGTGTAAGACAGAGGGAATCTACATGCACAGCTCTGTTTTCTGCTACTTCATACTTTAGGTGGACAGAAGAGATCCCTGGCTTACTGGGGAGAGTACAGACCTCAGCCTGAGATTGTCTAGTATCCTTTCTCATTTCACTTTACTCACTTTTGTGAAGCCCATAATTTTCCCTCCTGGGGCCTCCCTTACCTCTCCTGGCCCTTTCCCTGACTGCTCCTTCATACTCTCCTGTTTTCCTGTTTTGGTCCTGCCCTCCCTATGACTTTCACTCTCTGCCATATGACAGCTATACCAGGTGGGAGCGCTCCACATATGAATGCATCCATGGCCTACTAGCTACAGATGGGCAAAGGACCTCCTGTCCTTATGGCAAGATGTCCAGGACAACGGGTACAGAGCCTCTTGAAAGGTCCTAAAGCTGTAGCCAGCCACTGACCATGGAGGCTGCCTTGAACTTGTAGTTCTGTCTTGGGTGAGGTTGAGAAAAAAAGCGGAGTGAGAGTAGAGTGGGGTACCCAACTTTGGTGGAGCAACCCGCTTGAGACTCTAGTAGCCATGGCCACCACATGGAGCAAGCTTGTCAGTTCCTATCCTGTGTCAGAGTCCCATGAGCCCTGTGTCTCAATAGAGCTAGTCCTGATTATCCATCTAGTCCCTTCCTCCTCCCCATTATTCTCCTTCCTTCTTTTCTTCCACCCATCCCTTCCTATTGTCCTTCTATTTGTTCAACACATTTTACTTTTCACCTGATGGGTTGATAACGCCTTTCCTATTGGGATGTTTCATGTACTTGGATTTTTATTAGTTTTTTTTTTGAGAATTTTGTACAGTGTATTTTGATCATATCTGTCCCTTCCAGGAAGCCTGTTTTAAGTCACTTAAACTATCTAAGCCACAGGACTCTTGGTACGACTGGAATAACAATGCTGCACATTCTAGCCGCCACATAATTAGTGGCACAGATTAGTCCAAAGTGAATACAGGCCTTTTGTTTGAAAGACATGGAGAATTTCAGATCTTTGGTTGCCTAGAGTATCAAATTAGGTGTGGGCCCTGTGTGTGGGACTCCCATAACCTATCAGGTTACCCATCAGGAAGCTGCCCTGACTGTGAACGTGTTCCTATTGCTTGTTTGCTTGTTCTTCTCTGTCTCAAATCAACTGATCCCCGAGTATATAGTTCCACTCACTCATGGCTGTCTAGATCAGCCCAGGTGCTAGGAGGACAAAGGAAGGATATGGGGGAGACCAGCTTGTCCTTCTTCATTTCCCCTTTCGAGGCATTTCCAATTGAGACACTCTCACTCTGGATTCCAGCTTTCCAGGCCAGCCACCCCGCCCCTGTCCAGCTCCTTCCTTCCCGATGCCCACTCCCTAGCAGGCATTCCTCCACGTTCCTGTACTCTGATGCTACCAAGTTTCCCCTTGATCCTTCTTATTTGCTGAAGGGTGTAGTTGGTTCTTTTATTTTTTAAGTCTTTACTCTTTGCTCTTCACTCTTTTGGGGGCCCACCAGCCAGCTCCCAAATAAATCACACATGGAGACTTATTCTTTCTTATGAATGCTCAGCTTTCGTTTGACTTGTTTCTAACCAGTTTTCTTTTTATTAATTAGCACATCTACCTTTTGTCTCTAGACTCTTATCTTTCTCTATTTATGTGTATCTTTTCTTTACTTCTTACTCTGTGTCTGACTGTGTAGTTAGCCCTCAGCATCCTCCTCTCCTCCTTTCCTTGCTCCACGATCATCTCTTCCCAGATTTCTCCTATTTATTCTCTCTGCCTATCAACCCCACCTATCCTTTCTCATGCCTTGCTATTGGCCATTCAGCTCTTTATTAATAAGACCAACCAGGTGTTTTAGACAGGCACAATAACACAGCTTCACAGAGTTAAACACTGAAACATAAAAGAATACATTACATCTTTGCATCAATAAAACAGATGTTCCACAGCACAAACAAATGTAACATGTCTTAAAATAATATTCCACAACCCAGGGGCAGTTGTTTCTTGAAGTCACTAGTATCTTGACTGCCCTCCATTTCTCCTTTGGTATTTTAGCTACCCCAAACCCCTTTTAACCACCTCCCCTGATGAACTGTTCTCTATGCTGCATGGAATCTACTATAAATGTGTATCTTAAAAGGTTACTATTACAAGGAATAAATTTGTACAAGGCAGCAGTTTTTCAGTTGTCAGTTGCAATTCATTTATGAGTCATAAAATCAATATAAAGAGCCCAAAGCTGCATTTTGGAATACAAAATGATGTCGAGTTGAATACAAAATATTACTGTGCATTGCGTGTTATCGTTTCACAAGTGTACAGGTGTCTGTACACAGATATGTGTTGTGTACCAGTTCATGTTGCAACTGGGGTCCTATATATAATTGAAATCCACTGGTTTAGGATTTCTGGCGCATAATAAGCACTCAATAAATCATAGTAACTATTCCTGCTATCCAAGACCATGTCATATGGACACTATGCAATCAGACAGCACAAAGAGTTTACCATTCCAACTCCCTTGAACTCGTTAAAATAGTTCCACATAGTTAAGCCAGGGTGTACTCAAATGGACAAACCATTGCTTTGCATTTGTTTGATTGCACCTAGACAGGCCCAGCCTGAGTCACCTTCCTTGGCAAAGATAAGAGCCAGGCAGATCCAAGGAACCGAAGCATTTTTAAACTTACATTTCATTTTCCTATGAGTCATTGCAAATTTGTCCCTGCAACATCTTTTCTTGAGGCTAAATGCTTGAAGATGGACAGGTTTCTTCCCAAAGGCGGGGGTGTACGGGAAGAAACAGGAGAAGCAACTTTCCAGTCAACATCCAAAGGACAACTTCTGGCCCGTCTCTTTTTCGAAAACACCCATTGAGAGCACGCCATTGGTCACTGACAGATAGTAACAGTGTCCTAAGATCTGCTGGTGGAAAGGATCAACAACAACAAAATACAACTCCTCCCTTTGCCATAGTTTACAACCAGGGTCAGTGGGAAGTGGTGCTGTTAGCCATAGGGTAAAGACCACAAAGAGCAAAAGACTGGACGAGAGAATTTTTGCCTCTTGTTTGCTTTTTCAGGCACGTTTCATCTCCAGAGAAACCATGACCTGAGGGACAGCAAAGAGCCAAGGTTTATATGGATTCTTTTGTGTGATGCTTCCCTGAGAGCACATAAAAGCCTCCCTGGGACTGACTACAGCCATCCTTGGCTCCGTCCTGTTAGTGTGACAGCAGCTTGGGCTCACCTATATTGTGGCTGGTTTTGTGTCTCGGATGACTAATATGCACCTCCGCAATTACAGCCAATGACGCTTGCCAGCTGCTGCGGTGAAACGGTGCAGAATCCACCAAGCATCACACAGGGTTCCTAGGCTCCCTCCCAGTATAAAATACATTTACACAAACAGACTCGGCTCCTCCCAGTAACCCTGTGGGATAGGTAGCTTCGGTGGCTATCCTCATTCTCTAGCTGAGCAGACAAACAGAGAAGGCACACAGCTTGCTCAGTTTGTAGAAGCACCAAGAATCAAGGCTATGTAGACTGCCATGTCAAGTTCGGTGTGGCCCACTATGCCACTTCTCATCCCATGGCTGGGTGTGGGAACTGGAAGGTTTGTGGCCTCATTTTCTCATTAAGCAATTTATCTGTTGAGTAAGCAATCCCTCTTCAACATCTCCTTCTTATATATAACATGAGGGAATTTTCAGAGTGATTTAAAATCCCCTTTAGTGCCCCTTTCATGATTTTTGAGCATCGTTTGTCTGACTTGGGGTTTCTATTGCTGTGAAGAGACACCATGACAATAGCAGCTCTATAAAGGAAAGCATTTAATTGGGGGTGGCTTGTAACTTAGTCAAGTATCAGCATTGCAGGAAGCCTGCTGACACACAGGCAGACTTGGTTTTGGAGTTGGAGAAGTTGAGAGCTCTGGATCCATAGTGCTTCTGAAAAATCAAAGCCCTCCCTGAGTGACATACATACTTCCTCCAATAAGTAGGTGTGTGTGACACACCTACTCCAAG
>PVIU01013396.1:0-56124 GCA_004026605.1 Ondatra zibethicus | reverse complement strand
CCCCCACCTCCGCCCCACCCTTCCGTCCAACTAGGCTCTCTCCATGAAAGCTCCTCCCCTTCCGCTCCGCCCCGCCCCCTCCGTTCTGGAAGGCTCCGTCCGTGAAAGCTCCTCCTCTTCCGCTCCGTCCCGTCACTCTCCTCCGCCCCGTCCCGCCCCTCGGCCAACGCTCCGCCCCCTAAGCGATGGAGGCGCACGCGGAGTAGCGGGAAGTAGACCGCTGCAGCAGCCTTGTTCTCCTAAATTCCGACCCTTGACAGGTCGTGGCCCACCCCACTTCCGGGAAGCCTGCCTTTAACTGTTCAATAGCGGAGGTGAACGCAAACGCGCCGTCTGTGCGCCTGTGCAGAGGTCCCCACCGCGGTTGTTTGCTTTTTGCTTTTGCATCGAGGTGGTTCGTGCTCTGAGGCTGAGAGCTGGTATCCAGGGGTCGCTGACTTCGGTTTGGAACCTGGTGTGGGGACTCCCGGTGCCGAGGACCCTGGGTTGCTGGGACCAGTGAGGCACCAGCGAGGCAGGTGCGGAGAGGTGATGTGTCGAGCACCCGCCTCCGGGACTGCCTCTCTCTCAGATTATGGATCCCTGACACCTATCAGTAAACAGTTTGAGCCTGCTTTTCAGACGGTTATTTAACTACATAGCTTAAGACTACGCTCTGAAAATGTACAAAATGAAATTTAAAGAGACGGATGAGGAACGTTGTCAGCTGCTGGGATGTTGGCCATTGGTACAATGCTTGACAAGCGTGCATGAAATCCTAGGTTCATTACCCATAGCGGCAAGAATGAACTAATTGAACCAGGCACATGCTTGCGATCTCAGCGCTTGGTTGGCAGAGAGCCCCCAGTATATTGCGAGTGGAGAGCCACATCTTTTTAAGAAAATGTAAAGTGGTTGTACCTATTTCCTTTTTAAGGTCTTGGGTGTAATCTGACTAACTTGAAACCATGCATTTTAAGTGAACAATGATTTGTAGTAACTCTGGCTATTAAGACTTTTTTTTTTTTTAGCACTTTAGACTTCATTTCATGAGTCAATGATCTTGGGGTTTTGGTTCTTTTATTTCATAATTCAATGGTCTGGGGTTTGAGTGTCATTGTCTTGTTTTAACAATCATTGTCATAGCTAGAAATACAATTCTAAGGAGACCCGTGGGTCCAAAAGGAAGAAAATTTAAAGCAGTGCTACTAAATCATATTCACTGAAGAACCTTCCCAGTGACACATACTTAAGGTTGTCTTTACAATCTCCACTCTCAATGTCCAGTTCTTACTCGTTGGAACAAACGACCCTTTCACAGGGGTTGCACAAGACCATCGGAGAACAGATATGTACATTATGATTCATATCCGTAGCAAAATTACAGCTATGAAGTAGTAACAAAAATAATTTTATGGCTGGGGTCAGCAAACCTGAGGGACTGTATTAAGGGTGGCAGCATTACGGAGGCTGAGAACCTCTGAGTTGGAATAACGAACACAGAGAGCAACGGCTGGACTGTGCAGAGAAAGAGAGACTTTGGAACCCGCAGTCCTAAATGGAATGTCGTCACCAAGGCCCTCCCCTCAGGGCTCAGGAATCTATGCCAAAGAGGAGGCAGAAAGATTGCAAGGGTCGGAGGTGACAGATGACTCCAAGGAACAGTGTCTTCTAGATAGGCACGTGAACTCAGAGATTATGGCACCAAATCCAAGGCCTGCACATGGTCAAGCCACATGGGGTCCTAGCACTGAGAGCATGGAGTGGACAATGAAGAAAACAAAAAAATAAAAGGTCATGACTGCAGAGGTTGAGGTGTTTATTAGAGATATAAGGGAGAATACAGAAGATGCTAGGGAGAGCAGAGGCAGAGATAGAGACATCTGGGAGAGTCCAAAGCAGACATATCCAGCACGGAGGGGAGAGGGGACAGGGACGGAAGGGAATCCAGAGCATTGGCTAAGAGGCAAAGGCCAAAAAAAGGGCTTGAGCAGCAAAAATGGCTGGGTTATATAAGAAAGAACAGCTGATAGCTCAGCTTAGCCCTTGGGCTGGAGAAATTCAGAGTAGGGGATAGGGTATGACAACCATGAAGACCCAGTAACAGTAGGAAACACCTGGTGGCCAGATTCCCCTTTGGCATTTCAATGGTTTCTCCTGGGTTTGAGACCTAAAGGACAATAACCCCTAACCAAGAAGCTATCTGCAATTGATACCTGTTGCACAAGGACAATTTTGTTTATTTATTTATTTATTTATTTTGCTAATGGAGTCTCACTGGGTTTCTCTGTGTAAGAGCTCTGGCTGGCCTTGAACTTACTATGTAGACCATGCTGGCCTCGAACTCACAGAGATTCGCCTGCCTCTGCCTCCCAAGTACTGGAATTAAAGGCTTTCGCCACCATCACCCAGCCTCATTGGATATATTAACCACACTTCCCAGTAGGCCTTGTGCTCAGAAGTAGTTGGTCAACACAAAACAAACTCAATGGTAATTTTTAGATTTTTTGTCTTACTTTGGGCATTTTTTAATCTTTCTAGGGGTGTTTTGCTTGTATATTTTGATTTCTGTTGCTGTTTCTTGTTTCGGTTTGTTTAAGAAAGAGAGAAAAAGAGCATAGCCGTGGGTAGGTAGGGAGAATCTGGCAAGAATCTGGAGAGAAAACATAACCAAAATATACTGTGTAAAAGTTTTTCAATTAAAAAAATTGGTGGAATGGCTTAAATTTTTATTTTGAGAAATATGTGCTCAAAAGGTCTGGAACAATTAATGTGAAGGAGTTATGACCATGTTGGCCATTTGCACTCTCTTTATGGGTGGGTAGAGCTTTTATAACTGCACACCCCCGGCCCTTGAACAATCTGACTCCGCCACAGCTGTGTCCAGCCTGGAAGTTAGCCCCTTCTCCAGGGGCTCCTGGTTCCTTTTTGATGGAATGATTTAGGAACCAAGATCTGGGCATGAAAACCTTTTATTGTACTAGTGAGTTGCTACTGAGTATATAACCTTGTACTAGTGAGTTGCTATTGAGTGTGTAACCTTGGTGACTCCTGGCTTTCACTTTTGAAAAGCACGCATTGGAGACTTCTGCGCTTCACAGCACATGGGCACAGAAGGGGAAACAATGGCCGTGCAGTGTGACCCTTTCCTGCCTTCAGCTGTATTAATATCTTCTAATAACTGCTGACAAAGGGATATGTTTAGTTTAACAACATACTGTAGCAAGGAAAACCAGTGTCATGTTTTAAAAATTTTTTTATCCTTTTAAGAATTTTCAAAGCAACTTATAAATACTCTCAGTAGTTGTGAAATTTTGTAAAGAACCAAATGAATGAGTATTAGTGACTCAACATACTTCTGAAAAATTGTAGATGTTTCCTTTTAAGGAAGATGTCCTAATATGATGGCTTCCTACCGTGATCAGCTAATATGTCAAGGTTAATTGTAACCAGGAGGAGGTGAAAGGTCAATGAAAAAGGTCCATACATTTCCCAGGTGGTGTTTGTATTGACTTTTCCCCCCTGACTTGAAGGTCTGCTTAGATTCTCACAGTTTTTACATTGTGTACAGATAAACAGTAGAAGGGTCAGTTCTGCCATTAACAGTATCATCTTTAGTTTTCAGTTCATTTTGCAGAAATAAAATATTAAATATTTCTTACTTAAATATTTCTTGTTTAATGATGCAAGGCAAATTTCATTGCACCCAAACGAACGCTTCATTTCATTAGAAATTCTAGCCTGTGTGTACCCCGGTGAGAAGCCGTCTTTCTATTACTTTCCAAAAATACATAAATCAATGGGCGAGTTCATGTCTTTCTGTGTCAGCACTGACTCCAGGCTGGTAAGAGGGTCATCTGAGCAGATCTACTCGGAAACCTCCAGAGTTCCTCATCCCAAGCAGGCAGTGGGCTGTGTGTGTGTGTGCTAAGGCAGTGGTGGGGAAGCAGAAACATTGTTCCTTTGGCACCTGGGCTAGTGAAGGGGACCTGGGATAAGAGGTCTTAAAGTAGAAACTGAGTGAGAATGACTCTGAGAGATGAGGCCACCGTTCTGAGCGCTGTGAGCAGCATGATTGGAAAGCCTGTTTTCAGCGTAGCTTGAAGAGAGCTTGAAGCTGGCTGAGTACTCACAGTAAAGCAGTGAAAGAAAGGCTGTCTCCAAGTGTGGACAGCTGCACCCCTTTCCAACAGGTAAGCATGGATCCCGATATGTGTTCTGAAGTCAGCTTGGCTTGGTGGGGTAGTCCAGCCCTATAAGCCTGTGGGCAAATTATTTAGTCTTCTTTATGAGAACCTAGCAGTGCCTCTGTCCCAGTGGCGTGACAAGGCTTAGATTAATGCATCCAAGAGCTTAGAGCAGTACTTGGTCCTCAGTAAACACTGGTTATTGCTACCCTGGCTGTCATGACTATAGCTTTTCTGTTTCGAAGGGCACAGGCGAGACCTGGTTCTGTTGGAGAAAACCTGAAGGATATCGAATGCCTGTGAGAAAACCTTCAGTCTCCACCCTCTGGTGGCTGGAGTAACAATCTGCTCTCACACCAACCTCTGCCCACCACGTCTTCTCTCATTCTCAGCAGATCTTCTCCTGCCCAACTTATACTTTCTAGAAAAACAGAAGCAATTCCCAGATCTGGTCTCCTTATCACTAGAACCCGGGTTCATAGGTATCTGTCCTTCAGTTTCTACTGGAAAGACTCCTTCCTCCAAGGGGCGGTTTCCCAAAGCTTACTGTTCCCTTTTCCCATCATGTCCTCTCCTCTTTGCTCCTTCTCATCAACAGGCCAGCATTTTCCAGTCTCCCAGCTTAAAGGGAGGCATCTTCTCCATCCCTTCCAGAAGCCAACCTTTCCACTATCATTCGTAAGCAAACGCGTTACAATCGTCCAAAACTAGCTTTCTTTTCTTTTTTCAAAGATTTATGTGTCTGAATGTTTTGTCTTCATGTATGTGTGTGCACCACATGTGTACCTGGTGCCCAAGGAGGTCAGAAGAGGGTGTCAGAGCCTCTGAAACTGGAGATACAGATGTCTGTGGCAGCTGTGTGGGTTCTGGGAACGCAGATCCTCTACAGAAGAAACAAGTGCTCTCACGCACTGAGCCATCTCTCCAGACTCACAGTCTGTATTTTCTCAGGTCTCATTTTTTCCTCGGTCCCTGCAGTGTGTCTTTCTGTCCCTGCCATTGGCTTGCTTTGTTCTGGGCAAGATTTCCAGTCAATGTTTATACCCACAAGATTCTTCGCAGTGTTACCTCAAACTTAAAAAAACAACAACCACATTTAGTGCTCTGCCCCCAGCACGTGCTGTGGCATAGGACAATTCATAGCCGTTGGTGTTCCGTCCGCCTGTTCTCCTTGGCCGCACCCTGACTTCTGCTGAGCTGATCCGCAGGACGCTATGAGTGCTGCCTCCCTTTGCTTCCAGCCTGGATTGTCAGTGTCAAGGCTCGCTGGTGCTTCAGTTTGCCTGACTGTCCTGACTGTTGTGTAGACACTGTTGTGCCCAGAGTCAGGACCCCCGAAGACCCCTCAGAGACCAGATCCAATGCAAAAACCAAGAGTCTTTTTATTATTATTCCAGCATGCTGTGGCCGGCCAACCTACACAAAAGCAGGGCGGCTGCGACTCTGAGAGGGAGGCGTGGCCTCAGAGGGGGCGTGGCTTCTATTAAGCCTTACTAGTGGGAAGTGTCTAAGGAAGTTAGGTCATTTTAGATATGATTAGCTTAAAGCAAGTGGAAATCATATTAGTGCATTCTAATTGGCTAGGGCTAGTCAGGGGTTAGTCCAGGCTACAGTTTTAAATTTTTGTGCAGGCCTGGACAAGTCCCAGGCCCTGTCCTTGAGCGGCTGTGGGGACTGGCTCGGGCCTGGCCTGGCCTAGTACTGCATGGACCAGACTCCTCCTGGCTGTTGGGGGTGTTGGAGATTGACTGTCCCTTATTCGTGGCTCTTCTTCAGAAACTGCTTGTTCAGTCTCAGGAAACTCAGACCTGATCTCTGAGAGAGGACCAAGCAGCCTCTTATAGCATCTGCTGGGTCCTTTCAGACACCTGGCTGGCACCCAGAGAGCCCATTCTCTCTTTCTTCTACATTTTTATCTCTCACTTATTACATCCCAGCCACAGCCTCCCCTCACTCCTCTCCTCTCAATCCTCCCCATATCTCCTCTCCCCAGATCCACTCCTCCTTTCATTTCAGAAAAGGGCCGGACTCCCAGGGACATCAACCGAACACGGAATATCAAGTTTTAATAAAACTAGGCACATCCCCTCATAGTAAGGCTGGGTGAGGCAACCCAGGAGGAGGAAAAGGGTCCCAAAAGCAGGCAAAAAAGTCAGAGACAACACCCCCCCCCGTGGGCCCTTTGTATTTGGAATACTAGAGAAAATTACCTTGTATTAATTTTGTGCTCAGAGTTTCTTGTTGTGGAATATTATTTTAACTAGGCAAAGATGTGTTGTATTTGTTACATTGTGAATACTACTACTTTAACTGTGTAAAAGTGTGTTAATTTTGTTTAGGCTGCTTTTGTTTAATGATGTAAGGATGTGTGTTTAATTATGTACAGATGTGTTGCATCTGTTTCACATTGCCTGCCTAAGGTACCTGATTGGTCTAATAAAAAGATAAGCAGCCAGTAGCTAGGCAGGAGGATAGGCAGGGCTGGTATAGAAAGAATAAATAGGAGAAGAACTCGAGGCTTGAGAGACAAAAAGAATGGGAGAAGACAGGAGAGAACAAGGGAGATGCCCAGGGCCAGAAACCAGGTAGCCACCAGCCAGCCAGACATAGAGACAGCAAGAAAGTAAGAAAAGGTAAAAAGCCCTAAGGCAAAATGTACAAAAAAAGAAACAGGTTAATTTAAGTTTAAAGAACTAGCTAGAAACGAGCTTAGCTAAGGCCAAGCATTTATAACTAATAAGAAGTCTCTGTGTCATGAGTTGGTTGTCAGGAGTTGGTTGGTGGCCCAAAAAGAAAATTCCTGGTACAACTTCTTGAGAGCTTGATCTGTGGGTTTACAATTTCCACAAGTTTAGAAAACCATCAGTTCTTCCTTTTATGGTAGTTTTTGGCACCCTCTTTTATGTGTGTGTCATATGTGTGCATGTGTGTACACATATTTCAATGTGTGAGCATAAGTGTGTGCAGTGGTTCAAGTGTATGTGTAAGCCTAAAGTTAATGGCAGATGTCGTCTTCCATCGATCTCTCTAGAGGCAGGATCTCTTATTTAACCTGGATCCCATCAATTCTGGCTAGTCTGGCTAGTCAGCATAGTACAGGGATCCTATCAAGAGAATCCCAAGTCCTGGGATTCTAGGAGGCCACCACGCCTGCCCAGCATTTATGTAGGTACTTGGAGATCTGAACTCTGGTCCTCATGTTTGCAAAGCCAAGTGTTCTACCCACAAAGCCACCTCCCCAGCCTTTGGTAACCATTCCAATGCTCCAGTCTAGTAATTCTGCTGACTTTTCTCCCACTATAGGTTGCATTTTCTGTCTCTTGGAATTTCTGGTAATTATTAACTGAAACTCAAGGATTGTAGAATTTGCTTTGTTGAGTGCTGGGATTGCTGTATACCTATAAATAGGCTTGGGTTTTGTTTTAGGGTGTAGTTAAGTTACATGGAAATGGCTTAGTCATTTCAAGGCTCCCTTTTGTTGGGTGAAATTAGAGAAGTGTTTAATGTCAGGCAAACTGCCCTACTATTGGGGCAAGTCCTCGTCACACCAAACCTGATGATCAGGGAGTACTGAGTTGTCTGTGTTGGCTCTGGGGATGGAGCCCTCATCCTTGCTTTGTATGTAGCTGAATTAATTCTGAAGGCCCATTCCAGCTCTCCAGAGCTTTCTCTTAGCATGTAGCTCATTTCTTTCCAGTGCCCTGGGAAACCTCTCTAGCCCTTCTGGACTCCTAACTCTCAACTCTCGCTCAACCCAAACCCACCCTGGGCTTTCCTTCTTCCCTGGACCAGGGATAGACATTCTCTGGAGTCAGTTGGCGCAGTCGTGGGAGGAACACTTCTAATTTATTCCCTTCTCGTAGAAGTCACTGTCATATGGGCCATTGTCTGGTGTCTGAAATGGACTCACCTCTCGCCTGTCGTTTGAGAAGTTGCAGCTGGAGCTAGAGACACACTGGGTCTGGTTTAATTTATCACGGCACGAGCAGAAAGCTCATTGCTCAGCTGTGTTCTACGTACTTTCTCCTCTTCATTTTCTCTGCTATTCTTACTAAGAGAAAGTTAGGCTTCGTAGATTGGCCAGTCATGTCTCATAGTCTGTTCTTTAGTTTTTATTTCTAGGCGATTTATTTGATTTCTAGAAAACTTTTATTTCTAGGATTATATGCTTACTTTTAAACTTGTTTTTTATACATATGCAAGTAGACACCCCCATTTTCTCATTATTAATTCATTAATATAAAGTACGTTAAATTGGTTTGCATGGCATTTTCTTCTGTTTACTACTCTATTTCTTCAAAAGTCAATGGCTCTGTTTTGGAATTTCTTCTTAAGGTGGGTAGTTTCTCTCATTTTTTGGGTGATCTTTAGGTTCTGATTTATATTTAAAAGGAGAAGCTGATTTTCATGAGTAGCTACTGTAGCAGAGTGTTTTGGTTTTTCCAGACAATGGCACCAGTTCCGAGGCGGACCTTTCTCTTCATGTCCGTGGAGAGACTAAGCAGAGAGCTTGGTCATCACAAGCTGCCGTGGTACTGAAACCCTCTGGACCAATGAATCTGGCAACATTCCCAGATCAGTTCTCTCTCTCTCTCTCTCTCTCTCTCTCTCTCTCTCTCTCTCTCTATCTATCTCTATCTCTATCTCTCTCTCGACAAGGTCTTTCTTGCTTTGTAGCCCAGGCCGGTCTTGAACTGGTGATCCTCCTGCTTCAGCCTTCCTGGTACTGGGATTTTTAAAAAGAATAAGTATTATATAGACTTCTTTTTGGCCTAAAAGTAAAACCATGATACCTCATAGAAGAGCAAGGAGGGCAGAGATAGAAACAGGAGAACAGTAGCTTCCTGGAGTTGCCATTCTTTTGGCAGATTTTAAAACATAACCCTTTAGTTTTTAGGCTTACTTTTCTCGCTCTCATCTTCCCACCCCCTTAGACCTGAGAGAAATGATTTCATATATTTTAATTACATAGAGCCAACAGGGAAGGAGCTTTGATAATGTATTTGAAAATGTATTTCCAGCATATGCATGGTTATTTATAATTTAAATATGCATATTAATGTGTTGTCTTTTGCATGTCATGACTCATGCTAAAATGACAATTGAAATGTATTCTTTAAAATGTAAAGTTTAAGCAGACATTTTATAGTGTTTTTCAAAAGGCATTAAAAAATAAAATTCCCAATATTTGTTCCTAATGTATGTTGGTGGTCACTGTTTGGAATCCCTGGGATCCCAACATGCAGGTCTGCTCTGCTCCCTGAAGCACAGCTTGCCGGGGACTCTGCCTTGCTGCACCATTTCCTCATGGAGATGGGGAGCTCCTGTCTGCACCACAGGGCAGACAGACAGAAGCGTTCTTTTGCCCGAGTTCAGGAGGAAGTTTAAGCTTAAACCTGTTGATGGATCAGTGCCAATCTTTTTAAAACTACTACACCTGGATGGGAGTGCTGCCTTCAAATTTCTAAATGAGATGTCCTCGAAGAGTTTGCCAAACTTGTTAAAATACCCTGGAAATGTAAATCAAACTACTTTAACCCTCAAATCAAAGTTTTCTAACTGGGATGTATCTTGCAAAATATAGCTGAGAGCCTTTGACATGCTAGGCCAAGTAGGCACGGCTCTGTGTCCTCAGGTTGTTGCTATGACACGCTAGGCCCAGTAGGCATGGCTTTTGTATCCTCAGGTTGTTGCTATGACAAAATGCCACAGATGACAAAACATCAGGATTTTTTTTTATGTTTTATAATTTCTAGTCCAAGATGAAGGCAATGAGTTATTCAGCTCCTGTGAGGCTTTTCTTCCTGGCTCTCAGAAGGCTACCCTCACGCCCAATCCTCACAGGGTGGAGAGAACACCCTCTCTGGAGTCTCTGCTTCCAAGGGTCCCACACTGACCACCTCATTTAACCTCAGTCACTTTCTACCAGCCCTGGCTCAAGGGCAGCCATGTTTGGAACTGGGGTTCAGTATGCAAATTTGGGGTGGGTGCAGTTCAGTCAGCAGCATTATTCCCTCATGTTTTGTACGGTCCTGAGAATGATCAATGACAGTCATACTTGTGGTTTTGAATGAATGAGTTTGTTAAGGAAGCCAAAATAAAAAATGGATAGTAAGAGGGTGGAAGATAGGGTAGGCACATACATACATGCATACATACACATATAACAAAACATCATCTTCTTGGCATTGAAATCAACTTGGGAAGCCCCTTGAAAGCTGGAGTTCTAGTCCCAGGCAGGGCAGAGTGTCCCCATGGGGAAGGCTTCTAAGTGAAAGAATGAATAGAAACAGGTAGAGATGGCGCACAACGTCCATCGGAAACTGTGGAGTAGAGGCAGTTGTCTGGAATTCTCACAGTGCCTTCTCTGTGGACACGCGTCGCCTGGCTGAACTTCTGACTTCATGGTAGGTGTTTTTCATATCAGCGGATAAGCAATAGTAACCCCATTGGAAATGGTTCACCTTCTAGCTGCTCTCAAGGCCACAATGCTTTCACGCATGGACTCTGTGGTTTCTTCCTCCCCGTCACAAAGTTAGGGGGACCATCCCATCTCCAGGCAAGGGGCTTTGGAAGACACTTTGAGCTAAACAAGCTTGGATTTAAAAGGAGAGGAGTTTGCTCAGAGGAGCCTTCTCAGCAAGCTGCACGTGACAGTTCCAATGCAACGTCCATTACACCTCCTGTAGTCCAATGCGAAGCTAACAGGTAATGCTCAATGAGAGCGGAACATGCAGTAGAGGTGACAACTCATTTGAAGGGGCTAGACCAGCTGCCACTCTCTAGGTATGATTAGTGGGGTACAGAAAGCACAGGGGCTAGACCAGCTGCCACTCTCTAGGAGTGATTAGTGGGGTACAGAAAGCACAGGGGCTAGACCAGCTGCCACTCTCTAGGAGTGATTAGTGGGGTACAGAAAGCACAGGGGCTAGACCAGCTGCCACTCTCTAGGAGTGATTAGTGGGGTACAGAAAACACACGGGCTAGACCAGCTGCCACTCTCTAGGAGTGATTAGTGGGGTACAGAAAGCACACATAAGCAATATTTAGGAAAATGTAGCACTGAAGGGATATGACAGTGATGGCTCATGGCTTTAATCCCAGCACTCTGGAGGTGGAGGCAGGTGACTTTCTGAGAGTTTGAGGCCAGCCTGGTCTACAAAGCGAGTTCCAGGACAGCCAGGACTACACAGTGAAACCCTGTCTCAAAAAGCCAAAACAAAGAACTGAAGGAATATAGTCTTGACCTTGGGTCTGAAAAAGACAACCTCTTCATTTGGGCAGGTCAAACGCACTGCTGTTTTCTCGTCAGTTCAAAAGGCACCAGCTAACTGGTGTTACAGCCAATGTCAGCTTCGGTAGAACGAGGCATTTCTGCTTGGAGGAAACACATTGGGTCCACCGGAGTAGGCCCTTGGTGCAGCTGGGGAGACAGTGGGACTGAGGACCCGAGTCATGGAGGCTGTGGAGGCTCATGTGTGCACACGTTTCTTCCCTGTTTAATCACTTGTACAGAAACTTCTTTGCTGCTTCCGGAATAAACCAAAATAAGCTTTGTGCTAAGCAGGACCTAAGCCTGCATTTGCCAAACTGAGGTTCTGAATTACACACTGTCGTTGGCCCTTTAATACACCAGCACTGGAGAGCTGTCCATGACCCCTTCGGTGCCCATTGTTTCTGTGTGTGTCTGGCTGTAGTTTATAGTAACCTTTCTTAGGCGTGGAACAAAAGTTCTTGGAACTAGTGTCACCTTAGGCCATCTCGTAAGCAGTGATTAATGAATCGAGGGCAAGAAACCTTCTGGCTCCTTCCCTTGGCCAGCACATCTGAGCCGCATTCTCTGCACAACCTTCTGGATGCTTTCCACAGGCTTAGGAGTTACCAAGGTCAGGAGCGGGCTCACTGGAGGACTTCCCTTCCTGTGTCCCCTCCTCTTTGCTCTGTTGCTATTCCTTCTCCCAGGGAAAACCCTGCATTCAGTTGTCAGAAGGTTTTCTGGAAGTGGGGGGAAGTGTTAAATTAAGATAAATGGTCGTATGGCCCCAAAGGGACGTCCTCACCGCCACTTCCTTACAGAAAGCTCACTTTGCCTCTTTAAAAGGCCAAGAAGGGAATCTGGTGAGAAGACACACATTTCCTCTCCTGCCCTTTCTCTAAAGTTCTTCGTGCTGCTCAGAATTAGGATGTGGCAGGGCTATCTCTAGGGCCTCGGACCACAAACCTGCACGAGCAGGTGGAACACACACACATCCCAGCTGACACAACTGCTCTGCCGATGGTTTCACATCTGCTTATCTCTACCACAACGGGACATTTTTACACTACAAAAACAAAGACACAGAAGCTCTGAGTCAGGACGTTCGTCTGTGCTCAGGGACTTCTGCATTCGCCAAGGCAGCGGTTCTCCAAATTTAATGTGCCGCAGAATCACCTGTGCCTGCTAAAACCCGGACCAAAACCCAGACCCAGGGTCTTTAAGCCAGTAGGTCTGAGACGGAGTCAAGCAGAGCATTTCTTATACATTTCTGATGGTACTCACTTTCCAGGACCAAGGAACGCATTGTGAGAAACATTAAAGAATCTTGAACTTTTTATCACTAGCTTGGAAGCACAATTATTAAAAGCTCAGAGACAGATATTGGGGTTCAACCTGAAGACCAGAGAAGCAAATCATCCAGCCACTGGCTCTTACCTTGACCTCAGTCCAAAAATGGTGATCCTGCCTCCAGGAATCTCAGAATGAGACTGTGTCTGAGAGCTGTGTTCCCCCCCCACCCCGTTTTATAATCCTCTCTAGGGCTGGGGTTAAAGGCACTACTCCTGGTTTCTATGGCAACTAGTGTGGCTACTGGGATTAAAGTGTGTGTCATTGCTGCCTGGTCTGTAAGGCTGGCCAGTGTGGCTGTTTTACTTTTCTGACCTTTAGGCAAGCCTTATTTATTAAAATACAAATGAAATGCCACTACAATACTAGCTTAAGTGTGTGTATGCATGCGTCCATGCGTGCATGTGTTTGTAGGTGTGTGTATGCATTTACATACATGGGTAATAGTGTGTGTGGATGCACTTGCACATGTGCATGTAGGCCAGAAGACAATCTCAGGGGCCATTCTCAAGAGGTGATGTCTGCCTTATTTTTGAGACAGGGTCTCTCATTGGCCTAGGGCTTGTGAGGTAGGCTAGGCTGGCATCCAGGAAGCAAGAGAACTCTGCCTCCCTCCACTTCCTAGAGTGGAGATTTCAAACAAACCCTAACTCTAACCTTAACCCTAACCTGACCTTATATTTATTTTTGCATGAATTCTGGAGGTTGAGCTGAGACCCTCACATTTGTGCAGCAAGCCCTTGACAGGCCGAGCTGTCTCCCCAGCCCTACAACTGTAACTCTTCAAGTCACTGTTCTTATGTTCTTCTGAAGTGACACGGAGTCCCTTCCTTCCTTCCTTCCTTCCTTCCTTCCTTCCTTCCTTCCTTCCTTCCTTCCTTCGTTCCTTCCTTTGTTCCTTCCTTCGTTCCTTCCTTCGTTCGTTCGTTCGTTCGTTCGTTCGTTCCTTCCTTCCTTCCTTCCTTCCTTTCTTTCTTTCTGCGTATTGTTACGTTATAACTTGTAGACTTGTAATGGGGGCTGGTGTTCAGGTCCCAGCACCCGTGTGGTGGCTCACAACACCATCTGTAACTCCAGTTCCAGGGAATCCAGTGACCTCTTCTGACCTCTGTGCACCAGGCACACACACGGTAAATATGTACACATGCAGGCAAATTACTTATACACATTAAATACATACATACATACATACATCTCTAATTCTTGTTAGTGCCGGTAAGATATTTAGAATTTTCTTCGTAACCAACGGTTGTCACATGAGCAACTTCTTTACCTTATCATAAAATAACTTTCCTCTAAAGCAGAAACAGCCATCTCATTCTTTTCAGAATAAAAACACTCGCTGTAGCCAAGTGTTCGGCGACTACAGTGCGGTTCTGTCAAAAGCTGCAAGGCTTGGGCTCTTGTGGGGGAGCCTTAAGCGCTGGTCCTATGGCTTGGGTATGATTGGTGCCGCCAACATTCATGTGTTGCAGACTTTAGCCTCAGTGTGGTGTGGGACCTTTAAGAGGTGGGACCTACTGAGAGGCTGTCCTCAGAAGAGATTAGTGCAGTGTGTCAGTGTTCTGTGTTGTGCCACTGAAGGGCTGTCCTCAGAAGAGATTAGTGCAGTGTGTCAGTGTTCTGTATTGTGCAGTAGGATCAAAGAGAGTCACTCCAAGATGCAGGTAGGGCCTGTGGCAGCAGGGCCCCCTCGATGGCCTGAACCCTGATAGTCCTGCAAACGTGTATTTATTGATTCTTACACAACAAGTTCCTCATACCAAAGCCCTTTGATCCACATGTTCTCTGAAGGAAAACATCACACCACAGCAGCTTCAGTCCTTATTCCGTGCTGTTTGCAGAACCCAATAATGCAAGATGCTCCAGGTGTGGCAGGATAGGCTTGTGACCAAAGTCATTTAAAGTATGTAAAACTCCTTCAGAAAAACAACCCTATGCATCATAGAAAACAATCACGGTTCTCTACAATATTTCTTCCAAGTCTAAGGACTGCCAACAAACAACTGTCACTTTCTAATGTTACCCTGGATATGGTGAAGCACAACGATTTCATTCTCGTGCTTACCCTGGATACAATGGCTGGACTAGATTCCATTACAGTAGGTCTCACGGGACCCTGAGTGGCTCTCCCCTGGAGGACCTGAGTTTGAATCCCAACCCACATAGAAAGCTAAGCATAGCAGTGTATGCCTGTAACCCCAGCACTGGGGAGTGGAAGTAGACAGATCCCAAGGGCTCACTGGCCCAGCCAGCTTCCCAATCAGTAAAAGACATTGACTCAAGACAGCCAGATGAAAGAGTACACTCCATGTCTTAGTCAGGGTTTCTATTGCTGCAATGAAACACTGCGACCAAAATCAAGTTGGAGAGTGTGGTGGTTTGAAAGAAAATGGCCCCTAAAGGGAGCGACACAACTAGGCAGTGTGGCCTTGTTAAAATAGGTGTGATCTTGTTGGAGGAAGTGTGTCACTATGAAAGCAGCCTTTGAGATCTCATGCTCAAGATACCACCCAGTGCTGGAGACCACTTCCTGTGGCCTGCAAGATGTAGGACTCTCAGCTCTGCTTCTCCAGTGCACTGTGTGCCCATATGCCACCATGCTCCCCACCGTGAGCGAAATGTTTTCCTTTATAAGCGTTGCCATGGTCATGGTGTCTCTTCACACCAATAGAAACCCTCACTAAGACAGCAAGGAAAGGGTTTATTCAACGTACACTTCCACATTGCTGTTCATCACCAGAGGAAGTCAGGACAGGAAATCAAGTAGGCTAGGAATCTGGAGGAAATCAAGCAGGGTAGGAATCTGGAGGCAGGAGCTGATGCAGAGGCCACGGAGGAGTGCTGCTTACTGGCTTGCTCCTGCTGGCCTCCTCAGCCTGCTTTCTGATGGACCATCTGCCCAGGGATGGCACTCCCTACACACAAAGGGCTGGGCCTTCCCCCATCAATCACTAATCAAGAAAACGCCTTGCAGCTGGATCTCATGGAGGCGTTTTCTCAACGGAGGCGCCTTGCTCTCTGATGACTCTAGCTTCTGTCAGGTTGAGACGTAAAACCAGCCAGCACACTCGATGTCCTGTTCTGGCCTCTTCCTGGAGGTGCCTGGGTGCACACACCCACACAGTCATATGAAAGCAACATACACACACACACCCCTACCCACATACAGAATCATGTGAAAGCAATACACACCCCCCCACCCACACCCACCCACACACATACACAGTCAGATGAAAGCAACACACATGCACACACACACAGTTGATATGGGTTGTTAGCTGTTCTTTTCCTTGGGAACACACACACACACACACACACACACACACACACACACACACCAAATCTGTGTATATGGCTCCCAGGGCAGGGAACACTAGCAGTGTGTAATTTGCACTATGTTGGTCAATTGTCATGTGCTATTTGAGTTCACTGAGAAGATGGCTTTGGTAGTGAGCTGCCTCCCACCATTTCAGACCAAAGTATGTTTGTCTCCAAGTGTCCTTCGAGATGCCTTGTGTGGAGGGGGCTGCCTAACCCTCCCATCCCTCCTTCATGGTGAGCAAAGAGAATGTATACTACAAAAATTAACCAATAAAATCGTGTGCCTTTGAGGACAGCTAGAAGGTAAATCACTTCCAATAGAGGTTACTATTGTTTGTCCTAGAATGTAGGATGCCTGCAGTGAGCAGAGTTCAGCCTGAGAAAGCCAAGAACTCCAGCTGGCTGCCTAGTGTCCTCAGGCAGTTTCTGCGGGATGTTGCGGGGGCCTGATTTGGAAGCTATGGGTTGCTAGCTGTTCTTTTCCTTGGGAACATCACCTGAAGAGACACCTTGTTCTGCCTGAGGTGCTGATTTAATGGGATTTCTTTGGTTGGTTTCTGATGGATGTCTTGTAAGCCCCCAGTATGATGACATTACCTTCCTGCTGTCTTTTCTCTTTTGTTGTTGGTTTTTGTTTTGTTTCTTTCAAAATAGGGGTTCTCTATGTAGCCCTGGCTCTCCTGGAACTCACTCTGTAGACCAGGCTGGCCTTGAACTCACAGAGATCCACCTGCCTCTGCCTCCCAAATGCCGGAATTTAGGGCACATGCCAGCACACCTGGCTCTTGTTATTTATTCTTTTACAATTGTTCAAAACAAAGTGTGGCTATCAGATTATTCTCTGGACTGTACAGAGCACCGTGGCTCTCAGCTTTGCTTCTGAATGGACTCAGCTGTGTCAGGGGTCTGGGCTGACTGTCTTTGTCATTGTAGTAGTGTGGCATGGTCTTGCTGGGCTTGGGCCACTGTGTGCCTGGCAGTTGGACCAGCACAGGTGCCTGTGGGTATGATCAGCTACTGGCTGTACAGCAGTCTCCACGGTGGGTGGGGTCGTTATCTGACTTACTGTTGGGCTGGGCTTGGGTGTGCCTGGGCTGAGGGCTGCATAGCTGTGCAGCTGAGCTGGCACCTGGCTGACGGTTGGACTAGGTAGAGGGTGGCAAGGTTGGCATTCAGCCTGCTCTGCAAAGAGGAGGGAAGGTTGCCCATTTTTAGGCTCTTCTGTCTCATTTGAGTGTGGTGTACATTGTGGTCTGGTCAGGTGTGTGATGGTTTCCCTGGGTAGGAGGCAGTGACTTCTGGCTAACTGTTGGGCTGGCCACAGAGACACATGGGCGTGTCAGGCTGTGTGTCTGTCACCTTCCTCTCTGTGCACATCTGCTGAAGGCTAGGAGGCCATACTGGCAGAGTCTGAGGTTGTCTTCTTCCTGCTGGATGTGAGCTCTGAGCAGCTGGGATTGTGGTCCTCTGGTCACCTGTATGAACATGGTGGAGTAACTGTGGGGTCTCCAGAAAAGAAAACCACTGTGGGATCCCAGCCCCTAGGGCAGGACAGGTTTTACCTGGGTCTGGCTTCAAGATGGCACCAAACCATAGTGGCTTAGATCCCAGTGGCTAAATGTAGGTTTCCACTCTGAGGCAGCTCAGCTGTGGACTCTGGGCAGCGCTCCCAAGTGTGGGGCCCGTGAGGACTTCAGGGGCTCCTTTGTAATTGTGTCAAGTGGTAACGGAGGCCATTTGGGTATGGTGATGTCTTCAGCCTGCCTTTTTCTTGGAAGAAGGTTGTCTCGGGGCTGGGTGACCCTGGCAGGAGAACGCAAAGGTGACACAAGGTGAATTGTTTCTTTGTGGTGTTGCCTTGGGTTTTTGTGTCTCCTGGGATCCCGCCACCACCCTGTCACTCTCCAGCTGAGACCCTCTGTCAGTGGGGCTGCGATGTAGCTGTTTATAGAACATGATTCTCCCTTCTTTCGCCAGGAAAGACCAATGACTTTATTCAGATCTCGCTAACCTCACTCTCTTCAATTTCCCCACTATGTCACGGGAGAGCAAGCTCTCTTTCAGCTTCACTCCTTGGACCCGCTGCCTGGGATATGAGGCTCATTCCCTGCCTGGAGCCTTCTGGGGGTTCCAGGTTCTCACAGGCGGCCCTCCTTTAAATGGTTTTCAGGGCCTTTGCTCCAGGACTGGTTTTTTTAAGTTGACTTTTCAGAATCCACATACATGCTGACATCTCATGTCTGTCGCTCTCCCAGTAACATTGTATGTGTGGTTACATTTTTAATACCACTGTGAAGTGAGCTGGGTGGTGTTAAGTTGGGAGCGTAGGCCCCAGGCCCTTGCATCTATCCCAGCCTCCAGGCCTGAGAGTTTGTATTGGTTTGGACTCCAAATCCCAGCAGGCCAGGCCAAATCCCTCCCTGGGCGGGGGTGGTCAGGACCACTCCCAAGAGTATTTAAATGAACTCCCAAAAAGAGGAACACGTGGTCTCTTTTCCTTCCTCCTGGCGGTCCCTCAGAGTCACCCCAGAGTGCAGCACTTCCATTAAACCTGGATATTTCTTCATTTGGCTTTTTTGATTTGGCTTGATTGGGATTTTGCGTTGGCAGAGAGCTCACCTTAGGAAATATTCCTAACATCTTGGAGGTCCCACCAAGATAGGGCAGGCCCTTTCCACGCTGCAGGCCGTGCATGTTGAAAGCCCCCAGTCAACAATCTGAGTTCTCCATGCCACGCTAAAACCGGCTCCTGGGCTACAGCGGCTGTGTCTAGGTGAGTCCCTTTACTTGTCTATGCTATAGGGTTTTTGGGGGACCCATTCGTACTCATTTTTGTCGCTTTTCGGATTCCTGTTGAAGTCGCGGCCCGTGCCAGGGGTTCAATTCCCAGCAGCAGTCAGACCAGCGGGGCTGGCCTTGGCTGAGGTGGAGATCTGTTTGTTTTGGGATGCCAGGCATTCAATTTCCATGGCCCCATTTGGACCTAAGAGCCATTTTGGTGGACGTGCTGGAGTGGACTTAGGTCACGTGGTTGGGCATAGACTTTAAAATGGGCACTTACAGTTCAAAGCCAGATCCACTGTTGCCCCTGTAATGCATCTTACAAAAATCGTTTTAAATTGAGCCTGTCTGATACAATCTGTCTCAAACGGCTAATTTCCCTATGTACTAAATCTTGAGCTTACCATCCTCTGGGACCTAAAAATTTTTGTCGCCATAAGGACAAATGGGCAGAGCTTACATATGTCCCTCCCTTCCCAATTCAGGGGTTCAAGGTCAACTTCCACCTTACCCACTTTCCCCTCCCCCTCCTACTTCATCACTCCACTCCTGGACCCCCTCTGTGCACTGGGCCAGCCCCTCCCATTCCTCTCCATGCTCCCTTTTCTCTTCCAAATCTCTCTCAGATAGAAAAGCGGCTAGGTTCCTTTTCTACTAATCCTTCTGCTTACCCATTTTTTTTCCTCAGTCAGTACCAGATATTAGGAAAGAGTTAAGAAAGGTTGAGGATGGTCCCCAAACTCCTATACGGGAATTGGTGAAAATGGCCTTTAAAGTTTTTAATGCCTGAGAGAAATCAGTTGAGTATTCCTGACAGACAAAGCTACAACAATCTACAGGCCCAGGCCTAGCAGCTGCCCTAAGGTCACAGGAAGGGGGACAAGGGAAACCAGTCACAAGGCTCTACCCTGATAGAGCCCAGCCTAAGTCAACCTCACAGACAAACTGTTTCAAGTGTGGCCTAAATGGTCACGTGGCACGATATTGCACTACACCTGCTCCGAGGTTGTGCCCTATCTGCCAGCAACCTGGACACTGGAAATCACAATGCCCACGTGTGTCTCTATGTCAAGCCACGGAGGTCCAGCCTCATCACCATTGGCAAGTGAAACTGTGCCAGCCTTCAAATGTCTCAGCCTTGCAGAGGATTGACGCTGCCCAGACTTGGTTTATCCCGTAACCCTATCCAAGCCTAGGGTGAAGCTGCAGGTAGTGGGTGAGTCCATTACTTTTATTCTCACTCGGGCCTTAAGTTCCCCTCAACAATTTCAGCTATGGGGGTAGACGGGACCCATTCCTCCCCACTAAAAACTTTGCCACTGCCCTGCATTCTTGCAGGACAATTTTTCTCTCATTCTTTCTTTGCGATACCTGCTTGCCCAGCACCTTTACTGGGTGGAGATATCCTTAGCCATTTCCCCAAAGCTTTGTTCTGCTTCTTGGAACCCCTTTTGGACCCCACCCATCTCCGAGATTCTATTTTACAGGTTCACTCCTCCTGCCAGACGGGTGCCCAGGCCAACCCACAGGGGCTCTCCACATACGTCAGTCTCTACACCAGCTTCGTGGACACCAACTGGTTGAAGATTGGCAGGTTGATTTCACCCATATGCCTACTCATAAAAAACTCCGTTATCTCTTAACACTTGTGGACACTTTTACAGGATGGATAGAAGTGTTTTCAGCCTCCAGGGAAATGGCAGATGTGGTGGCTCAGGTCCTCCTGGACCACATCATTCCTCGGTTTGGTGTCCCACGAACCATCCAGACGAACAATGGACTCATCAAACAACAGCTAACCAAGCTCTCCACTGAACTCAGCTCAGGGCCACCCCACGTTCCCCTACGGGCCTGAGCCCTTTTGGGCTGCTTTATGGCAGGCCTTTTCTGCCCCTGAACCTGCCCCACTCTCCCCAGGGGACAGAGCGCTCCGCAGACAGTTAGCTCCTAGGTCTCTTGAACCTCGATGGACAGGACCTCACACGGTAATCCTCGCCACTCCCTCGGCTGCCAAGCTCTTGGGACACCCATGCTGGTACCATCTCTCCAGGCTTAAGTGGGCACCTACTCAAGGCACTTGGTCTGTCCAGCAGACAGGACCTTCCACCCTCTGGCTTCCCAGGATGCCACAATGAAGGGCCTACCTGCTCCTCATCCTGGCACACTCATCTTTGGTGATAACAATCTTTTTCCTAGACACCTGCCTTCTCACCTCCCCCAAGGAACAGATGCCTGCCGTCTCTGGGATGACAGCACATGGGATGCCTCTCCAGCCACACCTCTCACTGAACGTGGACACTTAGTTCTCCCCTTCCCCAGGTCGCCCCGTGCCCGCAGGAAATAGCCAGGTTTGAGTCTACGCCCTTTTTTCCAAAGAGAGCCTAAATGTTTGTCATAATATCACTCCAATTTTCTGTCACCCTATATCCAAAGAGTCTGGAATGTTAAGTTGGGAGCATAGACCCTAGCCCCTTGCATCTATCCCAGCCTCCAGGCCTGAGAATTTGTATTGTTCTGGACTCCAAACCCCAGCAGGCCAGGTCCTGACCCCTCCCGGGGGGGGGAGGTTCAGGACCACTCCCAAGAGTATTTAAATGAACTCCCAAAAGAGGAACACGTGATCTCTTTTCCTTCCTCCCAGTGGCCACATTCGCGGCCCCTCGGGACCACTCAAGAGTGCATAACTCCCATTAAACCTAGATATTTTTTAATTTGGCTTGTTTTGATTTGGCTTGATTGGGATTTTGCGTCGGCAGAGAGCTCACATTAGGAAATATCCCTAACAGGTGGTTTCCAATAGGACCCAGGGTCTCATGATGCATTAAGGCATTTCCTCAAGATAGCCAGTTGGAAGCTGAATCAGCTGAATTTGATTTGAGGGGGGAAAAAGCACAAAAGGGTGAGGCAAAATAAAAAGGGGGAATTACGGCAACACGGGCAGAAAAAGGAGCTGCTCAGCCCAGAGTGCTAGCAGAGTCAGGCAGCTTCAGCACATAGGGCAAGATCGGAACCATGGGGAGGATGGCTCGCAGAGGCTTCTGAGCGATGATTCAAAGGAGAGTTAGACAGCGGAGAAGCCGCTCACGGCACAACACCCGTGACCTTTCCGTTTGATCTCATGGGCATTTCTCTCTTGTTGCCGAAACTCACTCACACCACCAATCATTTCACAATTTCCTTTACAAACAAGTTATTTCCGAAGAGGCTGTACCAAAGTGCTGGCCCAACTAAAAACGCACAAGCCTGGCTTTGCCTCTTACTGTCTCTTACCTCAGCCCCTCTTTGAGCCCCTTTGAACAATGTAACTTCAAAAGCCACGAGCTGTGCTTGGGGTGCTTGGGACTCCCTTTCCTGCTCCCTCTCCTTCATCTCCTGTCCTCCCTCCTCCCCTCCCACCCCAGCCACACACAGCTCTACACTTATGCACTTTCTTTTATCTCTTAGTGACTCAGCTTGTCTTCCTACCAGCGTGTCCTAAAGTTCTTCTCTGTGGTGAAAGTCAAAATCATAGTCATACTTCAGATGAAGTCCCTATGGTCACATGGTCACACATGTCTGCTTACCATGACTGCGGACATGGAGCTAGACAAGCACATCTGTGGCCTTGATGTCACATGGGGCTTTGTACCACAACAGATCACTTCTTATTTCCAGAGTGTTTTGTAGTCCAGGTTGGTGTTCAAACTTGTCAAGTAGCTGAGACTGGCTCTGAACCCCTATCCTGCTGCCTTTGCATCTTAAACTCAGGATTACAGGCATATGCTTCCTTGCCTGCATCCCCCCTTTTCAAAAAATATGAAGCATGACCTAAAGATGCACAAGAGATAATCTAGTCATGAAACAACTGCCTCTTACTAGCATACAACTTAAAATCGAACAACGGAGCATCCTGTGGAGGCGCTGAACTTCACAGCAACTGTTGGGTCCACGGGAGTCGTGCAAAGATGGGGACAGACCACCAAAGTCTATTAAACCAGAAGCAAACTTTATTTCAGGAAAAAAATTAAAAAATAGATCTCCATGGGGCACCAAAAGCTTATAAGCTAGCTGAGACCACAGCCTCTGACTTGTACAGCTGTGGCAATGGGTTGTCTCCTAACTCCCCTTTTTGTAACAAGAAGCAAGCATTAGGCATGAACAAAAGAATGTTAACAATCTTGAGGTAAAACTCAGATACAAATTGCCTTTTATACAATTTCCATTAACAGGGCTTTTTTTGTTGTTGTTGTTAAACTGGTGTTTGTATTTAGGCCGTTGTCTTCATCTGGCACTTTCTGATGGTGTTTACCAAAGCCCTTCACTCCCCTTGACTGCCAGTTTCATGTAGCGGGGACAATGCTTAACTCAGCTCACATCAATTGCTGGTCACGAGTGGCCTGCCTTGATGTATGACTCTCTTTGTAATCTACAAAACTTCATGAGGCTGATCGCACATTGGAATGTGGAATTCAGGATAACTTAAATCTGTGTTCCTGGGCCATGGTCACTCAAAATGTCTCTGGAATAAATTATCTCTTGTTCCTTTTAAGGTGAGAACCGCGGCTTCTGAGTCGGTATCACCAAGGCTGTCACTGGTGCTTTCTGCCTTCAGAATGCTGAAAAGTGTTTTTGCCTTTTCCATCTTTCATGTTTGTGATGGGCATGTTTTACGTGTGTGGGCACGCATGCACGCGCATGTGTGTGTGTGTTTATCTGTGCACATGCTACCCAGTTGTGCTGGTTAGTTTTTTATCAACTTGACATAAGCTAGAGTCACTTGGGAGAAGGGAACTTAACTGAGGAATTGAGAAAACGCCTCCATCAGATTGGCCTATAGGCATGTCTCTGTGGCATTTCCTTGATTGCTGATTGATGTGGGAGGACCCAGTGCCCACAAGCTGAACATGAGCCTGGAGAGAAAACCAGTAAGCAGCTTTCCCCCATGGTTCTTGCCTCTGCTCCCACTTGATCCTGCCCTGACCTCTCTCAATGATCAACTGAGGTTGGAACTTATAATCCAAATAAACCCTTTGCTTCTCAAACTAGTTTTGGGCAGTGTTTAAAGTACCAGTGTTCCCAGGTGTCTTAACTTCAGGTATATCACTGTCTCCATTGAAGAAAGAATTCAGATATGTGTTGTGGGAGAATCTTTTTGTTCACTGTGAGGATGTGTATATGCCTAAGGCACCTCCTGATTGGTTTAATAAAGAGCTGAATGGCCAACAGTTAGGCAGGAGAGAATAAACGGGACTTCTAGGGAGAGAGAGGAACTCGGGAAGAATCTGAGGTGTGCAGGATTAAGCCAGTGAGGCAGGGAAGGAGACGGACATACAGTATAGAGGAGAGGTAACAAGCCACATGTCAGACTATAGATTAATATAAAAGACTTAATGTAAGTTATCAGAGTTTGTTGGGAACAAGTCTAAGCTAAGGTCAAGCATTCATAATAAGTCTCCAAGTCATTATTTGGGAACTGGTGGTCCAAAGAAAGTCTGACTCAGAGGTGAGACAAAATGGGAAGGAAGTTTTATCAAAGCAAAAGCACACACGAGGGATCACAGACGTCTGAAGAGGGTCCCACCGTGTGGATCTGTTTTGGTGGTTTTGTGCTAAAGCTGAGAGATGTGGCACAGTGTTATAGAGGCTCTTTTTTTTTATTTAATTTTTCCTTACATTTATTTATTGAGTCACATACCCACTAAGCCATCTTTCCTCCCCAGTGTTGGTAATTTTCTATTAGGTCAGTTTTCTAAGTAATAGTTCTTTCTTAATCAGAGCACATGTAGGTCAGAAGGACTGACATGGTGTCTATGGTTGAAGCTGTTTTCCTTCAACACAAAGCTCAGCGGGATCCCCAGTCTAGACAGGATACAATACAGACTTTGTCCCTGTTCATCTTTTAGTCCTCCTTTGACTCCTTCTTGCTACCTTGTTAGTCTCTATGGTAGCAATTCCTACTACAGTCTGATGTATAATGTGTTTACATGCTAGCCTGCTTCCTCCCTTCATTAAAATAAAGACCCCTGGGGACAAGCACTCTGCATTTCATTCTCTGTTCTATCAAGGAAAAAAAGGAAGAATGAAAAGAAAAAAAGAGAAAGAAAGGAAAAAAGACACTCTCTAGAACCTTACCTTTCAGTAAACAGTGTTGAGCAATTGCACGGAACAAATCCATCTCTCACTTAACTAATGAAGGACTTGGCGTTCAGGGATGGTACTTGGTCATCAAGTCTGACCAGGCTGGGACTCAATGCCAGTGGGGATGTATTAGTATCTATTGCTGTGTAATGATTATCCCCAAACTTCTCTCAAACAGCAATTATTTATTAGCATACAGCTTGGGGTGGGTTCAGGAATCCAGAGATAGTTAACTAGTTCCTCAGGTTTGAGTCTTACCCAAGGCTATGATCAAGGTGCTGGCCAAGGAAAGGATGTCCCTATTTTGAAACTCCCATGCCTGTCAGTAGAAGTCAGTTCCTTGAGGGGTGCACTGCGGAGCTCAGTTCTTAGGCTCCTGACTGCAGGCACCTTAAGTTCTTGCCCTGTGGGCCTCTTCAACATGGTTGCATGATTTGCCAGGGTGCCATCTGAGGAGGGAATAGAGTTGTCTAGTGAGGTGAAATTCATAGTCATAAGCACCCTAAATTCATATGTGGGGCCCCATCATGTTTGACTTAGTCCATAGGTTGGGAGCAAGTTCAAGAGAGGGGATTACTTGAAAGTTGCATCTCTCAGGAGGTGGAGATCATGATGGTCATCTTTGAGTCTTCTTGTTGCATATTCTGGAGCCTTGGCTCCATCATTCTTGCCTGTGTGATCCTTGGTAAAGTCCTTAGCCTTTCTGTGCCTTTATTTCCTTCTCTAAAAATCAATGAAAGCAATAGTATCTGCTCTATCTGAGTTGATGTGAAAATAAGCAAAATTGCTTAGAATAATAATGGTTGACTGTATGCAAAGACTGCTTGTTCATTTCCCTGCTGCCCAGACACGAATAATCACACAGAAACTGTATTAATTACAACACTGTTCAGCCAATAGCTTATGCATATTTCTAGCTAACTCTTACATCTTAACTTAACCAATTTCTATTAATCTGTGTATCATCATGAGGCTGTAGCCTACTGGTAAGGTTTTGACTGGCAGCTGGCATCTTTTCTCCTTCAGCAGCTACATGACATCTCCCTGACTCTGCCTACTTTATATCTCTGTTCAGATTTCTCACCTAGCTTTACTCTACTAAGCCACTGGCTGAAAGAGCCTCTTTAATAACCAATGGTAATAAAGCATATTCATAGCATACAGAGGGGAATCACACATCATCTTCCTCTTTTTGTCAAAATGAAAAGGAAGGTTTTAACTTTAACATAGGAAAATTACATAAAACAAAACAGGTATCAAGCAAAAATTACAGTTACAATATTTATATCTACTTTATCTTTTATCATAATTAAGAAAACTTTAATTGTAGCTATCTATTCTTCAATTCCATCAAAGACCCCAGAAGGATATACTGTTGCCTAAGTTAACAGGGAATGCACTAAAAGCAAGTTCCAAAACTCTAGAATTGACAGAGACATCTTGCTGCCTGGACAGTCACCCAAAGTTCTTCTGTAACATTGGGTCATCCCTCTTTAGCCTATAGGCCCATAGTATCCAGCAGACTTTCCCATGAAGCAGGAAGTTTGAAAGATTGTTTCACCTCTATTGGCAATTTGTCAGTCACTTTCTTCTATATCCTGAAGAATGTCTGGCAGACTCTTTCATGAGGCAGGAACCCTGGAGGACTGTCTCACCTTTAGGCAAGTTCAGCAGTCATTTCTCTGTGGGTCCTGCATGTCCAGTTCATACAGCATAATATCAAGCATCCAGGCAAGAGCAGTTTCTTACCCAAATGGCTGACCAACTCCATAAGGAGTCTCTTCAATGCTCATCATCCTCTTGAAGTAGATTGGTGTTGCCAGGAACAGATGTGTCTCATTGTCATGAAAAGTCCTAAGTCCTTAAAACATTTTAAATGCCATATTCTGAAGGTCTTTGAAAGATTTGAAGAATCCCTATCTATCTGAAATATATCTCTGTATATCTAGAAAACCTAACTAACATGACTATAAGCTTGACTATTATAGATGACTCTCTATTAAGCTATATTTCTTAATTATACATTACATTTTTAAATGAGCTGCACAAACACAATACCTTAATCAAGACCATAAATACATATAACAAAATTGACCTTAAATTTGTATCAATAAACCAAGACCCATACCAATGCAAAGTATTCACCTCTATAACATATCCTCCTTTAAATGTAAACATTTATAAACAATCATTTAGGAAATTTGGGCATTATTCTCTAGACTACTTCCTGCTGATTGGGGTGCTATTAATCAGGTCTGTCGTGGGGTATCCTGTGTGGTAGGCCCATCTCAGCCAGCAGTCCTGAAGCTGTCATGCATGTTGGACCATCTGGGCCATTGTTTCAGGGGATCTTGTTTCATCAAACCATATTACCCTGGAAGGAATGCACAGGTTCTCATCCTTTGTGGAAACAAAAGAAGAACCTTTTTTTTTCCAAAGCAACAAATCCTTAGACCCAAATTTGGAAGTCATGATACCTTTATAATATACATGCTAGTTTAGCTTAGCATCCCATACAATGAAATGTCTTTCTGTACTTAGCTGCTTCAGTCAAAATATTCAAAGAAAACACAATAATATACATAATCCAGACTCTCTGTAAATTTTCCATCTTTATGTGGCTTATTTTTCCTTACTCCTTTAATCTATGACTGTCTGTAAAACCATTTTCTTCTTTTTATAACTGTCTATATTCCTTTCCTCTCTCTTCCAAGCCTATGTGCATTTATCCAATACTGTGACACTTTTGGAGGTCTTTTTCATCTGAATCTGTCTTTATTGTGTATCTGTAATCATTTTCTCATCAGGAGTGCCTTTTTTTCTTTTTTTGTTTTTCTAAATGCTAAGTGGCATGGCTAGGACTAAGGCCGTTTTGCCTTTTGGCTCCACCCAGTCCAACATGGTGGAGGTATGTTTACCGCCAGCTCTGCCCCAGCTCCAGGAACTCAGCTGGTCTGTGCCACCATTACGCAACTTGTAGCACTCTGCTCACAAACCCCATTAAATGCAGGAGCTCCTGAACGAGACAGAGTTTATGCTACCGCACAAACTTGGAAGCCTCCATTTTTTTAAAAGAAGCCGCACAGCTTTTTTTTTCTGCTACTGCTGAGTCAAGAAGCTTTCTCTTAGAGGAGCTGCACCTCTGCTCACTGCCAGCAAACAGAGCCTATCTGAAAAAAATGTGGCTACCAAGAAGCTGCATTTAACTCTGTTCTTTTGTGTCTAGAATTCCTTCCCAAGCTCTCTCAGTTTTTATGTGGATGTAGTTGGCTCATGCTGGCACCATTTTGTAGACAGTGACTGCTTATTTGTTTCCTGGTTTCTCAGCCATGAATAATCACACAGAAACTTTATTAATTACAACACTGTTTGGCCAATAGCTTAGGCATATTTCTAGCTAACTTACATTTTAAATTAACTCATTCCTATTAATCTGTGTATTGTCACGAGGCTGTGGTCTACTGGTAAGGTTCTGGCTGGCATCTGGTATCTTTCTCTTACAGAGGGGAATCCCACATTGGTTGACAATTGTCGTGCCCATGCTCTCAATGACACAGAAACAGATGGGCAAAGAATGGTTCAAGGACAGTGTTTCTAGCACAGCAGACTCCATCAGAAGATAGACCTGGGAGTGTTGTAGCTGCCTCATGCTTGCTGTTTTCATTGAGTGGTTTTGCTGATTTAAAGACTGCCTTTCCAAATTACCGTGTAGCATGTCTATTGGTGTCGTCTTTATGAACGCATGTGCGCATGCACCACCATCGCCACCACCACCAACAATTAAAGGAAAAGAGGCCAATTTGAATTTGGAAGAGAGCAAGGGGGAGAGGGTTACATGAGCAGTTTGGAGGAAGTAAATGGCTGGGGGGAGGAGAATAATGATTATATTATAGTCTCAAAAATTATTTTAAAAATAATAGTAGGCCAGCCTGGTCTACAAGAACTAGTTCCAGGACAGGCTCCAGAGCTTCAGAGAAACCCTGTCTTGAAAAACCAAATAAATAAATAAATAGTAGGCCGGGCAATGGTGGCACACACCTTTAATCCCATCACTTGGGAGACAGAGACAGGTGGATCTCTGTGAGTTTGAGACCAGCCTGGTCTACAGAATGAGTTCTAGGACAGGCTCCAAAGCTACAGAGAAACCCTGTCTCACCAGGTGGTGGTGGTGCACACCTTTAATCCTAGCACTTGGGAGGCAGAGGCAGGAGGATTTCTGTGAGTATGAGGCTAGCTTGGTCTGCAGGGAGAGTTCCAGGACAGGCTCCAAAGCTATACAGGGAAACCCTGTCTCGGAAAAAAAAATAATAAGGGGCTGGAGAGATGGCTCAGTGGTTAAGAGCACTGGCTGGTCTCACAGAGGTTCTGAGTTCAATTCCCAGCAACCACATGGTGGCTCTCAGCCATCTATAATGGGATTGGATTCCATCTTCTGGCATTCAGGCATACATGTAGACAGAGTACATATATATAAAATACATAAATAAATCTTTAAAAAAGAATATTGATAATAATAAAGTCTGTCCTTGCCATGGTCCCTGCCAGCTTATAAATACTATCCTCATATGTCTGTCTGACAATGTTTATATTTAACACCAACAGCAGCAAATCTGAGCGCATAAAATGTCAGCCTATTAGTTGGTGACTGCTTAAGATTGAGGAGCATGGAGACAAAACCATAATGTCGTGTCTGCTTGGCCCGGCCAAAAGGGTAAGGCAGCCAGGACTCAGACCCACGAACTTGACTGAAGCCTCATTATCTGTTTCATGACAGATTTAAAACAACAGCAGAAAACACTGTGTTGGTTTCAAAACCTTGATGGACTTGTGCATTCTCTGAAGCAGCAGTCAGGAAAAGAGACCAAGTCACACACAGAGGACAGGATGGCTCGGGTTCCTGTCCAGGGAACGGAAACAATTGCCCACCCTTTTCTCCTTAGAAGAGGCTAGACTGGGCCGTGAGAACACAGAGAATGTTTTCATTGCTAGTTACGTTTCTCAGTGGTTTAAAACAACAGAAATTCGTTCTATCAGCTTTCGATAGGAAGTCCTGAGTTAGAGGTTGGCAGGGTCACAGTGTCACAGCGCCATCCTGCTCCTACCCCAAGATGCTCTCAAACACCTTTCACAGAAAGTCTTATTCTGAGGAATTGAGTAGACAAGATGGTTTGGGGGTACAAATACCGAACATTTTCTCATTTTCACGTTTACTAATTGTTTTGTTTTTAACCAGTTATCATGCTGGATCTAAAGTCCTTGGGAATGTGGAGCAGTAAGGAACATATTGTGACTCAGTTCTAGTATGTATTTTTATTTTATTTTATTCTTCAGATGAGGTTTCAGTATGTAGCACAGGACAAACTCAAATACAAAATCCTCCTGCCTCAGTCTCCCGTGGGCTGGGATCACATGGGTGTGCCACCACGCAAGGCTTGTGTTTTACTCTTGGGCATGTTGGTCTGCAGCAGTGTGGCTGTCCTGTCACATCCCTGAGAATAGTGTCGGGAACAGAGAACGCACCTGCCACCTTCTCTTTTTCCTTCTAAATCTGAAGAATAGCTCTAACTGGTAGATAGGAAAAGGGAGAAGGAAGAGGGGTACCACTCTATGGCTGAGGCATGCTCTGAGGTGCACACCCCTGTTTCCTGTCACTCCTAGTGTGATGTTAAGGTCCCCAGAGATCCAGAGATGCGGACAACTATGTCCAAGTTCAATTTCTGTTAAAATTGTTACTCTTTAAGATTTGCTTTTGTTTATGTGTATGTGAGTGTATGTTATGTGTGTGGTGCCCACAGAGGCCAGAAGAGGGCTTCAGATTCCCTGGAACTGGAGTTACAGATGGTTGTGGACTGCTTGACATGGGCATGAGGAACTGAACTCTGGTCCTCGGGAAGAGCAGGAAGCATTCATAACTGCCGTGCCTCTCCAATCCAAGGGTTGCTCCTTGAGCAGAACAGAAGAATCTTGATTCTTCTCCAGTAATCTACTAGAAGAACCAGGAGAGTTCTGCCTTTTTTGCTGTAGACTAATTCATCCAGCTCATTCCGTTTCTAGTATATAGCACATTCCATGGTGACCCGAGGACCCTGCACATTCTGTGGTGGCCCTGGGACCCTGCACATTCCATGGTAACCCGAGGACCCTGCACATTACGTGATGACCCTGGGACCCTGCATATTTTGTGGTGACCCAAGAACCCTGCACATTCCGGGGACCCTGCACATTCCATGGTGACCCTGGGACCCTGCACATTCCGTGGTGACCCTGGGACCCTGCACATTTCATGGTGACCCAAGAACCCTGCACATTCCGTGGTGGCCCTGGGACACTGCACATTCTGTGGTGACCCTGGGACCCTGCACATTCTGTGGTGACCCTGGGACTCTGCACATTCCGTGGTGACCCTGGGACCCTGCACATTCTGTGGTGACCCTGGGACCCTGCACATTTCATGGTGACCCAAGAACCCTGCACATTCCGTGGTGGCCCTGGGACCCTGCACATTCCGTGGTGGCCCTGGGACCCTGCACATTCCGTGGTGACCCGAGGACCCTTCACATTCCGTGGTGGCCCCCCTGCACATTCTGTGGTGGCCCTGGGACCCTTCACATTCCGTGGTGGCCCTGGGATCCTGCACATTCCATGGTGACCCAAGGACCCTGCACATTCTGTGGTGACCCAAGAACCCTGCACATTCCTTGGTGACCTGAGGACCCTACACATTCCATTGTGACCTGCACATTCTGTGGTGGTTCTGGGACCCTGCACATTCTGTGGTGGCCCTGGGACCCTGCACATTCTGTGGTGGGCCTGGGACCCTGCACGTTCTGTGGTGACCTGAGGACCCTGCACTGCTGGGGGACAATGGTCTATATTCTGTCAATTATATTTTAAATAAATGTTGATTGGCCAGTAGCCAGGCAGGAAGTATAGGCAGGACAACCAGACAGGAAGTAGAGGCAGGTCAATGAGAACAGAATTCTGGGAAGAGGAAAGCCCATTCCTCTGCAGTCTTGATCCTATCACAGAAGAAGCAAGATGTGACTGCATCGCTGAAAAAGGTACTGAGCGACATGGCTATCACACATAAGAATAATGGGTTAATGTAAGTTATAAGAGTTAATAAGAAGCCTGAGCTAATGGACCAATCAGTTTATAACTAATGTAGACCTCCATATGATTTCTTTGGGACTTAATGACTGCAGGAACTGGGCAGGACAGAAACCCTGACAACACTGCACATTCTGCGGTGGCCCGAGGACCCTGCAAGGGTTTCGGTGCTTTTGCTCCTTTGCATTGTCAACTTTTCTGTTCTGAAATCATTCAAGTCTGCTTCAGTGAACCCCTTGATACCTTTCACACAGATGTGCCTGCAGGCTCCTGGTATCTTAGAAACCAGACAGACAGTACTGAGAACACAGGTTTGGGTCCCAGAGCTGTCCAGAAGACCTGGACAGCCAGTCCACAGTCGGGCTGGCTCATCATCCGCTACAGGGTCTCTGGCTCCCTGTCAACCTTGTCTCATGCATGTGACCTCAATTCAGTGAGGAACATCTAAGGCTATCTCATTAGGGCTAGTCTACCATGGCCTCCCAAACTAAATATAACAAAGAGAGCAATAATAAGAATAAATTTGTTCCTTTGTCAAGTAAGAGTAAGTCCCTTTGTTTCATTATTGTTCTTCCTCCTCCCTTCCTTGCTTTTTCTTTCTTTTTGAGACTGTCTCACTCTGTAGCCCAGGCTGGCCTCGAACTCCCCAGAAACCCTGTATCTCAACCTCCTCAGTGATCAGATTGCAGGCATGTGCCACCCCATCTAGTCTGACAGTATTTCTTCCAACAATATTTGCAAGCGTTACTCAGAGAAGACCCATCCTAAAGACTGAAAGTGAGCACATGAACAAGCAGAGTGGTCGAGCAAACTGCAGCCCAGAATGAACCAGCAATGGTGTGTATTGTTTGGTTCCGGTATTAGCTGTGCGTGTCGGGGGGTTCAGTATGAGAGCGCTGAACGTGCATGCGTGCTGAAGGGTTGCAGAGCCAGATTTCAGCCAGGAGAGCAAAGGGCACACGCCTTTTGCTTTGGGGAGGAGGTGTTTTGAGAACTGGGAGCCAGGAGGAAATGCTTGACTTGCTGTTTTTGCTTTTGACTTCCTCTTCAAAGAGACAAGTCATAATCATGCTGATGGGGAGCTCAAAGCCAAGGCATAAGAGAAGGGGCTGGCAGAAAAAGCCACCTCTGCCTGGGCCAGAAGACCTGGGCAGACCTGAGAAGTAAGGGTTGTGGTGCTGAAGACCCCTGAAGAACCAGGAGGGCCAGAAGAGGGGGGCCACCTCATCACTTCTCCTAGCTTGACTCTTGGTGTGTAGACTGTATTAACCACAGCCCGGAAAATAATTTTAGTTTAGAGATACGGGTGGGAGAGGGAGATTTGGGTTGGAACAGCTACAGAGAACTTTATCAAACATTTGATATGCTGGGGATTCAAACGTGCCATTCTCTAATCAGCTCCTCTCTCTCTCCCTCTTTCTCCCTCCTCTCTCACATCACACTTAGATACACTCCCAAGTGCTGCCGTGACAGGCATGAGGCATCACATTCAAATCTAGAAGTATTTCTAGCTCTTGAATCTGCTGAGTTCGATCCTGGGCAGTTCCCTCCCTGTTTCCCTGAGGAAGTCTGGACACAGATACTCTGAGTTTGGATCTCATGTTTCTCAAAACCCATGTGTCAAAGACCTGGTTCTAGCTTGGTACTTTTGGGAGTGGTAAGGCTCAGTGATGGGCTTTGAGTCACAGTGACTTGCTTTCAAAGTGGACTGAGTCTCCTCATTTTCACCTCCCACTCACCCCAGACATGAAGTGAGCATCTTGGTCCCTTTACATTTCCACTCTGCTCTGTTTGTAATGGACCCAGTAGTGTTGCGACTAATTGATCGTGGGTTGGAGGAACTGAACTCTTCACAAGCGTGAGCCAAAACAAGCCAGTTTTCTCTTTCAAGCTAACTGTCTCAGGCATTTGTGACAGTCCCTGAAAACTGACTACTTTTTAACCCCCATCTCCCACCAATCTGCTCCTCTATGTAAAACAGGCAGGTGAAGATGCGTAGCCAGGCAGGGGACTCTTGATAGCCAAAGGCCTGTTTGCAGAGGGGGCTCACCAGGGAACTGGTAACCCAGTTTGGCTTGGGCAGGATTATCAGTTTCTCAGATCTTAACAAGGAATGTGCCTCTACTTTCCAGTGAGCATCCAGGTCACGAGCAGACTAAGGAAGAACAACTAACTTAAAAACAGAAGCGGTCTCAGTAAACACATTAGCACTTTGCTAATTTAGGTCCTTCTAAGGGATAACTGAGGGGAGAGGTCCTTCGGAAGGGTAGCGTTTGAAGGGCACAGCTGCTGTTGATAGTTCTTAAACCGCTAAGCATAAAATTACCACATGAGCCACACCTCTCACTCCCAGATACACACATGCTCACAAGAGATGAGAACACGAATCTACACACGGATCTATACACGGTGTGCTGGGGGTGTCGTTAGTGGTACAGCACTTGCCCAGCCAGGACGGAGACCGCCAGAATTCTTCCCCGGCTCATCACGACCTTCATCAACATCCACCTAGCAGCCAGTCAACGAACGAAACAAGGTTTGTCCACAAACTGTGACCGTGAGCAGTGATAAAGACAAATCATTTGAGACACATTCCAGAGTCACAGAAGTCATACACGAAGGGGCACATTCTCCTTTGCTCCACTCTCATGAACTCTCCAGAAGTGAAATCACTGATGCAGAAAGCAGCTTGGGGTTGCTGGAGTTGAGGAGGGCTGGGCAGGGTGTAGAGAGGGTTGGTAATGGCTAGGGGCTTCTTCTGGGGGTGGGAAAGTTCTACAGTGGATTGCAACAGTGGAGTTAAAGTTTACTAACTGGATTAAAAACTTTGCATGGCTGAGACATAAGGCTTTTGGTCAATATCTTATTAAAACTGATTTTTTTTAAAGAAATGAAACTATATTTGTTATGGGATGTATAGGCAGGTCTGAGGTTGGTAACTAAGGTACCTTGAGGGTTGGTTTGCCACGAGCTTCCTGAGTTCACAGTATTGTCACCTTGATTCTTTGAGTGGCTTCCTGGATGCAGTGATGTCTGTCATTGTGCAAGGGTATGCAGTTTGTGGCATCGTGATCAGCTTCAAGGCTAGGTCTGGTTTAAGGCAAGTACCATACAAGAATGAGGGTTCCATCACTTTGTTTAACAAGAGCAATTTGTTGCTATTGTTTTAAATGATGTTTTCTAGCTAGGAGTTCTGTGGGTCTGGAAGAAGGGAAGGAAAGGCTGGTTTTTAAAAACACACGATACTCTGTAGGATTGAATCTGCCTGTTGTGGCTTGCTTCCTCCTTCTTTGCCTTTAGTGGGAATGAAAAAGCAACAGATGCATTTTCTGGGGCCTCTGAGGGACTCAGAGCACTGTCTTTGCAACGACTCTGAAAACTGATATCTGAGCAGAAACTACATTGGGGACACAGGAACTCCTTAATTTTGGAAGACATGGTCTCAAGAAGCTTATGTCTACATAGTTAAGAATGGCCCTGAACCTCTGATCTTCCTGCCTCTCCCTCCAAGTGCTGGGATGCCGGGCATGCACCACCATGCCCAGTGTACGGGCTGCTAGGGATCAAACCCAGGGTCTCGGACTTGGTGGGCGAGCACTCAGCTACACCTACATCTGTCTCTGATGGTGGTCAGACACTACAAATTTCTGATCAAATACTGAATCTAGAATGAGTCTAGAGTTATTTGAGGAGCCCAAGTGCTAAACTTTTAAAGTTTATTTGTTACTAAGCTCCAAGATGGCTTTTAAGGATAAAACAAAGTTTGTTGCTGTGGGTGTAATTTTTAAACTATTGTTCTGTTAACTAAGCCAAGGACTGTATTTTAGCAATATGAAAAGTATAAAAATATTTTTATATTTTCACATGCTACATTTCACATAGATGCTGTAAAATGCTGGATGTCTTGACACACACAATGGAAATTGAGAACCAGCTTTAACACAGCTTTGGGAAGTCAGGGGTCCATATGCCCAGGGTAACATAACACAATACCATAGACTGGGTCATTTTTAAACAACAGAAATTTGTCGGTCTCAGTTTTGCAGGCTTGGGTTGTCCAAGATGGAGGTGCAAGCAGGTTGGATGCCAGATGAGGACCTGTCCTCATAGATGGTGCCTTCTGTTTGTCCTTAGGTGGTTGGAAGAAACGGTCCCCTGTTAGAAAGACTGGTCCCAGCCCTAGGGCTCCATCTCTTTGATTTAGTCACAGTCCACAGGTAAGCACCTCTCACTACACCGGACTGGATTTCAACACCTAGACCATTGCATCAAGATAACCTGCACAGACACAATTTTCTTCTACCTGGAATAGTTTTTTTTAACTAGTTTTATTTCTCTCTTGCACGCATGTTTTGGTTAGCTATAGCTTTTTATTTGATCTGCATGGATCAGTGACTCTACTCCACATGTTGACTTGTGTCAAGAAGGCTTCAGTTTACAAAAAAAAAAAAAATCCCTCATGAGTAGTCATTCTGAGTAAGAGCTGTATACATTGCGCCATGCCAGGGGCTAGCACACAGCGAGGAGTTGCGACATGGAGAACCTCTTTCCAGGAAAAACTGTGGGGATGTTGGGGGGGGGGGGAGAAAGACATTGCTCAGAGGTTATGATAAACCACTGAAATGAACCAGCTAACTTCTGATTTCCTGAACAAGCACTGAGTATTGAGCGACTGCAGCTTGTAGCACGAATTCTAGTTGGTCTTAATAATAAATACTCAGAGTCAGATATTAGGGGGTGAAAGCTGAGAGATCAGAGAAGCAGATGGTCACTGCTAGAGAGGTCTTACCTCTACCAATGCTCAGACGGAAAGGGTGATCCTATCCTCAGATTGCCTTCTCAGAGTGACAGCCTAGACTGCACTGCTCCTCAGATTGCACAGAGCTCCTGTCTCCTCCAGCCTTACTCCTATCTTCGCCCAGCCACATCCCTCCTGTCTCCATCTCCCTAGTGCTGGGATTAAAGGTGTGGGATCCGAAGTGCTGGGACACCTTTGTGTGAGCTCTGTTTCTCTTTTTAGACAGATTCAATCTTGTGTAGCCCAGGGTGGCCTTGAATTAACAGAGATCCTTCTGCCTCTGTCTCCCAAATCCTGGGATTAAAGATGTGAGCCACCACTCTCTGACCTCTAGTGGTTTAGCTCTGTACTCTGATCTTCAGACAAGCTTTATTTGTTAAAACACAAAGTATCACTACATGTAGCTAGCTGAGAACTCAAAGCAAAAGTAGCCATTTCCCAGAAAACGCCTGCCCAGGGGTGCTGGAATGAGTCTCAGGAGCCGTAGAATGAAAGACAGAGAGAGCTAGCCGGGGGTTGCATCCAGCGAAATTTATTGGGGATAACAACAAGACCAGTGGAGTCTCAATTTTGGGTTGGGTGGGGGGTTGACCAAAACTGACTTGATCCAAACCAGGATGTGCATGGTTCGTCTTAAGCCCATATCAAAGATGACGGGCACACTTTGGTATCGACAGTGCAGGGGTCAGTTGGTGGTAAAGATGACGGGCACACTTCGGTATCGACAGTGCAGGGGTCAGTTGGTGGTAAAGATGACGGGCACACTTCGGTATGGACAGTGCAGGGGTCAGTTGGTGGTAAAGATGACGGGCACACTTCGGTATCGACAGTGCAGGGGTCAGTTGGTGGTAAAGATGACGGGCACACTTCGGTATCGACAGTGCAGGGGTCAGTTGGTGGTAAAGCTCTGCCTACGGTAGTTTATCTGTGGCTCGGGGACTGTGCAAGGAAAGCTGGCTGCGGTTACTCTGATGTCATCAGGCTGGAACTGACCATGACAGTTGTGCTCATATCGAACTGAACTTCTCTAGATCCCTTGAAGCTCATACAATAAAGTCATGCTGAAGTCCCCATGACCTACCATGTCTGTTTGGTACAGCTGGAGGGCTCCACTTTTGTTGCCTATTGGAATCATCTGGGGAACTTAAAAAAAAAAAAAAAGCTGGTGTTGAACTGGAAGCCAGCGGTGGTAGCACAGGCCTGGAGAAGCAGAGGCAGGAGAATCAGGAATTCAAGGGCAGCCTCAGCTCCATTAGGTCCTGTTGCAGCAAACAAACCAACAACCGTAAAACAAAAACAAGAACCAGAGAGATGACTCGGTGCTAGAAGTGTGTGCAACTGTTGGGAGCTTATTGGAAGCCCCAGTGCCCACATTAAAAGCCATGCATGTGCATGCCTGAGGCTCCAGCACTGGGAGGCAGAGGCAGGTGGATCCCATGAGCTCACTGGCCAGCCAACCTAGCCAAAAGGTTAGGTGAGAGACCCGTTCTCAAAGCAGGAAGGCAAAGAGTGACAGAAGGCAATCTCCAGCATCCAGCTGTGGTCTTCACACAGGTACACACAAGTACATATACCCACACACTCCACTGCATACATCACACATACATACAGACTACACATACAAACATACTCCAGTACCTATATCCTCCACATGTGCACAACCCTCGTATACACATTCCAATGCATACATCACAAGACATACATAAACACACACGCTCCAGTGCACACCCCCACATACATATCATACGTACATGCATAAACACAACACACCACTCAGTGCATATATCAAGCATAAGTATATAACACACAACATAGCACACAACACACACACGCACACACACACACATACACACACATACAGCCCACTGCCAACGACAGCAATAACAGAACAAAACAAAGCAGTGATGCTAGACACCCACCCCAGAGACCAGAATAAACCAGTCATGGTAAGGGAGGGCATTTCCACGGGCCCACCCCAAACCCCGTGGCTGCAAAGCTGAGACTTATAGTTGCAGAAGAACAGGGTTCTTTGAAGTGAATCCAGCCACTGGAGCGGGGTGTGTGTGTGTGTGTGAGGAGAGCCTGCCAAGTCTGGGCTGGCAGGAAGAGCCAGCGTAGGAGGTGGGGAAGAGAATGATGGTTTGGTTGACTCTGTTATCTCGGGGGCCTTCTGTGAACAGGACACATAATCTTGGGGGCCTTCTGAGAACAGGACACATGGTTTTGGACGTCATCTTACTGGTATCCTGGAAGACACCTGCTCAGACATTGCTTTGCTGACCAGTTTCTTCCTCCCTTCACTTCCGGGCTGTGTTTTGCCAGTTTTGACACCTGCTTGCCCACATCCTCTAAGCACAGCCTGTGCTGCTCACCAGCACGGACTCTGTGACTCCGAGGCCGCCTCGGCTCATTGCTATAATAGTGGGAAATTCCTGTAGAAGGATAAACGAGATCATATATGCAGCTTATTTACCTCAAGGCCGGGCAAATAGCAAGTGCTTAGTATAGGTGCTTTTATCAATATCATTAAAAAAATAAGGCAGGGTGTGATGGTCCAGGCCTTTTATTCTGGCTCTTAGGAGGCTTGAGGCAGGAAGTAATGAGTTCAAGCCAACCTGTGCTACACGGCAAGACTCTGCCTCAAAAGGAAAGAGAAGGAAGGAAAAAAATTGAAGCACATTTCTGAGGAGGGCAATCACTGCCTTCATTCCCCAGACCTTAGGGAGCCTCTTGGTGTGGAAAGAGATTCCCATTTTGAGAGAAGGCGTCTGGGAAACCCAGGGCAGAGTCAACAAAATACAAACAAAGGCATCAGTGCACAGTGGGCCAGCTCCGGCTCCCAGGGGACTGTCAACATCTAGTGTGTTGGGGTCCCTGGGTAAGGGTCTCGCGCAAATCAGGACACAGGGGATGCAGAGTATGAACGACTGCATAACAAGTTTTATTTTGTATGGCTTTTTATACAGACTAAAGAGCATTACCTCAACTCTGAAACCCCCCTTTATTCACATACATGATCATAAGAAACTCTTGCCTCACCTTGCAAGAAACAATACCTCAATTAATAACAGTAATAAAAATGAAAAGAAGTCCATAGAAACAAAGCAGAAAGTATACAGAAGCAAAACACTCCTTTGTAACTGGTAGAGCGTGAAGAACTGAGCTCAAAGGCCACTTCCCTATCCAGGGTACAGATTCTGACAGAACGTTTGAGAAATGGGCAGAGAAAGTTTGCTTTCATCTATGCTTGGTTTGCCAAGCAACCGTTTCCCAACTTCATCCCATCTGTCCCAGGAGGAGCCTGCACTCTAAGCCAGTTCTGTGTCTCCACAGGGGACCAGCTCTGACTAGGACTCTTCCCCATGCCCTGGTTCTGTGGGACCCCCTTGGTCCACTTATTCTCTTGAATCTCTCCCTGTGAGCCCCACGGAGGCTTACCAGGGATTGTGGGCTCAGGTCACCCCATCAGCTGTTGCAGATAACTTCTCAGTTGTTAGGGGCTGCCTCTCAGCACAGGCAGAGGTGTCTCCCCCACTTGCCACCAAGTGGGTGACTCCCGATGGCACCCTTCCTGTCAATCTGGGCTGGAAATGTTACCCATCAGAAAAACACTGAGCCAAAGAGATTGCTAAGACCAAATAGCAACCCAATTGGCAAAGCCTGAATATTTCTTCCCGTTTTATCTGGATGGATGTATGAGTGCCACATGCATGCCTGGTGCCCAAGGAACTCAGAAGAGGGCGTCAGATCCCTGGGGCAGCAGTTGTGAGCTGCCGTGTGAGGGCTGGGAACTGGGCCCAAGTCCTCTGCATACGCTCTTGACTGCTGAGCCATCTCTCCAGGCCCACTTTATCTAAAAGAAAGAACCATTATCAGATTCTCTCTCTCTCTCTCTCTCTCTCTCTCTCTCTCTCTCTCTCTCTCACACACACACACACACACACACACACACACATATGCACACACACAATCCAAAACCAAACTAAACAACAAACACCCACTGCATGCTTGGAATCCATGTAGGAATAAAACTCACGTTGAGATGATGATATCTGAAAACATTTGTGTTTTGATTACATTTTTCTTCCAATTTTCATTTTGAAAAAAAAATAAATCTTTAAAAGGATACTCTGTGTAGATAAACACTGGCACTCTGACATATTTTTCTGACATATTGCTTTCTTTCTCTCTATTCACACATGAGGGTTACATGTGTTCATGTGTACACACACACACACACACACACACACACGCACACACACACACACACCACTGATGTTTAGATGTATTTCCCTGTTGGTGGTAAGGAATATATTAGTGACAGCCTTCACTCAGTGGTTCAAGCACTAATAACCTATTTTATAATTGATAACTTTTACTCGATAGACAACAGAACACTCAGGGCTGGGCTCACTGTTAGTGCCACACAGATTTCAGTTATTATTACCACAGTAATTTAGTTTTTTTCTCATGATCTTTTATCCTCTTTTTATTTCCAATTTCTCTGTATCTTTTTGTATTGTGTGAGTCTTTTGAAAACTGTTAAAACTTTACCAACATTTAAAAGCCATAGTCTTGCTGGGAATTGGTGGCACGTGCTTTTAATCCCAGCACTCAGGAAGCAGAGGCAGGCAGATCTCTGAGTTTGAGGCCAGGTTGGTCTACAGAGCTAATTCCAGGACAACCAGGGCTACACAAAGAAACCATGTCTCAAAAATAAAATAAATAAAATAAAAATAAAAACCATGGTCTCTGGGATGGAGAGATGGCTCCAAAAATGCCTTTGAGGTGGGAGGTGCATTAACAACTTCTTTGGGTTTTGTTGGCTTCTGAGTTTTCTTTCAGTCCTTGCTAAGGAACCCTTTAAAGGGTGTTTGTTGGGCTGGGGAGGCAGCTCAGTTGGTAAAAGGCTTTTCTTGCTAGCACAAGCCTAGGACCCATATAAAAATTCAGGGTGTGGCTGGGCGGTGGTGGCACACGCCATTATCCTAGCCCTTGGGAGGCAGAGATAGGTGGATCTCTGTGAGTTCAAGGCCAGCCTGGTCGACAAGAGCTAGTTCCAGGACAGGGTGTGGTGGTGCATCAGAGTGACCTACCAGAAATAGTTTCTTTGCTCCTTTGAACACCAAACCAGGAAGGTCCCCATGGTAAGGGGGCTGTATTATTACTGATAATTCCCTTCCCGACAAAGAAAACACTACCTGGATATAGGACATCATAACTCTGTATCAGTTCAACATTGCAGGGCCTACCTGTACCCAAGAAGGCCATGCTCTTGTGGTAATTTTGGTTGTTCCAGTATAAAGTGAGGACATGGCCACTTCAAAGTGTGGTTGAGGGCAAGGTTTTTATTGTAGATATGAAGGAGAGTAGCCAGGGGCATCTGGAAGAGTCCAGAGCAGGGAGAGAAAGTAGTACATTAAACATGGCCAGCAGAGTGAACTGGGCCATGGGGGGCAGGAGGAGAGCAAGAAGAGGGGGCCAGGAGGGCGCATGGATGAAATGGCAGGGTTATATAGGAGTGAGAAGCTGGAGTATGGGAAGCCTATGAGCTAGAGAGTTCTAGGATAGGGCGTAGGCGGAGGCTGTTTGTTCATTTCCCAGCCACCCAGACCTGAAATACTCATACAGAAACTATATTAATTATAACACCGCTTGGCCAATAGCTTAGGCTTCTTGTTAACTAACTCTTACATCTTAAATTAACCTATTACTATTATTCTGTGTATCACCACAAGGCCGTGGCTTACTGGGTAACGTTCCAGCATCTGTCTCCTCCGGCAGCTACATGGTGTCTCCCTGACTCCACCTTCTTTTCTCCTCCATCTCTGTGTGGAATTCCTGCCTTGCTCTGTTCTTCCCTGTCATAGGCCCAAGACATTATTCATTAACCAATAAAAGCAACACATATACAGAAGGACCTCCCACACCAGTAGGGGTGGGGTGAGAAGGGTGGAGCACAAAAACTTAGTGAACCTGGAGGCCAGCAGACACTTTGCTATGCTAATAGGCACTACAGTCAGCCACTTGTCCTGAGTTTCTTTTGGACCTGACATCTCCCAATGCTGTTAAGGATGAAGGTGGCTCTCTCTGGATTTGCCACACTGGGAGCTAGAAGGCAAAACAGCCCCAAGAGCAAGAGACTTGGCGGACTAGAGCTCTCCCAAGACAAAGTCTCTGGGTCACACTCCAGGGACAACAAGGAATGGCCCTCGGGCCTTGCCCCAGCCACACCTGAAACTGCTGGTCTACCCATGCAGAGGCTTGAGGAATTCCTCAGGCCCACTCCTCTTACAAACCTGGGGGCTAGCCTGAGAAATCCAATAGAGGACTCTTGAGAACTGGGGTCACTGTGTCTCCTTGATCCACTGGGAACGATGGTAATATTGGCCTGATTGCTGTCCGTAGGACTGGCTACCACTCCCCCCGGAATTAGAACCTGGCACGGAGAATTCTCTTGCCTGTGCTGTGCGTAGGACTGCTGGGCCTGCTGGCCAGGACCATCTGCTTCCCCTGGCCGCTTAGGCCTTGTTATACATCTAGGTGTTGGGTCTTCCAGTCCCTCCTTGTAACTGCCGGTCCTGTATCCCTTACTGAACAGATTGCCAAACCTCTTGTGGCTCGCCAGAGCCCTAAACTCGGCAGGGAATGTGTAGGTCTTTATATAACAGGGTCACGGGCCAATTGCTACTTGTAACCTGCAGAAGATACACTTGCTTCATAAAACTAAAAACAAAGAAGACCCCAACAACAACAGCAAAAAACCCAGGTGACTCTGAAGAGGGCCCAAATTGGAGAACTCTGTGAATTTTTTTGTTTTGTTTTGTTTTTTGAGACAGTGTTTCTCTGTAGCTTTGGAGCCTGTTTTGGAACTTGCTCTTGTAGATCAGGCTGGCCTCGAACTCACAGAGATCCGTCTGCCTCTGCCTTCCGAGTGCTGAGATTAAAGGCGTGTGCCCCCAGTGCCTGGCTTGACCTCTGTGAATTTTATACAGCAATTGCTAAAACAAGACAGCTTAGTTTGTGTCATCGGCAGGGCCTCCTCTCCAATTACTCTCCGGTCTGTTTGGACCTTGTGCCTTGTATTGTGTGGCTCGACTCATCCTGTTACACACAGGGGCTGTGAAGCTACAGGTGGCCCTAGCTTCCAAACCTCACATCATAACAATAACGGGCTGAGCCTCTGAACTCTAGGGTATCCACAGTGAAATGTTCCTTTATAAAAGTTGCCGTGGCCATGGTATCTCTTCACAGCAATAAAACCCTAACAAGACAGCTGTCTAAACAATGTCATGCTGCCAACCCTGTTTCTGTTTCCTCGTACCTGCCAAAAGTTTGTTGTTATTTACAAATGCCTGTATGTTAGTGTCCACTCAATGTTTTCACATTGTAATTGCTACCCAAAAAGTACCTACAAAACTGTTCCCACAATTTTTGCTCCTATAGGTATCCTTAACTAAAGTCCCTTGAATGATTGAGGGGCTCACAGATCGCTCCAGACGATCACAAACGATGATGTCGCCTGACCTGTGAAAAGCTGTAAGAAACTGTAGGGCCTGCTGGGCCTGTCAAAGGATCATCTTGGTTTCAAGCCCACACATGACGAAGAGTTTCTCCTGCCGCTGAGTGCGTGGTTGACTTCTTGCCAGTTTGACTTTTTCCCTAACACTTTTATGGGAACCTAATCAATGTGCTGCCACTTTGGAACATGGTTTTGGGGCAACCTAAATCCATTGGTCAGGTCATACTCAGCTCCAGAGTAAACCATCTGTTTTTTCCTTTGGTGTAAGAACTGTTTTTTTTTTTTTAATTAAAATTCTTTAATTTTATGTACTAGCCCCAGTTCCTTCCTCTCCCCTGTTCCTGCCCCTCCCTTCTCCTCCCATCCCACTCCCATCCACTCCTCAGAAGGGAGTGAGGACTCCCTTGGCGAGTCGACAAGGTCTGGTATAACAAGTTGAGGCAGGACAAAGCCCCTCACCCTGTGTCAAGGCTGAGCAAGGTATCCCACCATAGGGAATGGGCTCCAAAAAGTCAGTTCATGCACCCAGGATATTTCCTGGTCCCACTGCCAGGGGCCTCTCCAACAGATCAAGCCACATAACTGTCACCCACATTCAGAGGGCCTAGAAGAACTGTGTTTTTATATCCACACTTTTTGACCACCAAATGTGGGCCCTTAAAAGTCAATCAGCTTCTCCTTGGCAGAATCAGCGGGATTGGGACCAGGTGCCAGCATCATCCCGCACTGTCTCATTGTCCCCAGATGCTGATGAGTTCTTTTGCAGGCTTGCCCCACCCTCCAGATTTGGTTTGTGCTACATTGGTTTATTCTGATTTTTTAAAAAGTCCTCTTCATTTCATTTAGTTTATTTGTTGTTTGATTGAAGGGTTTGGCTTAAGGCATCGGTTTTGTTTGCTTGCTCAAAATGTAGGTTTCTGGCTGTGCAGTTGTGTTTTATTGCTCTCACAGCATTCTGTTTAGTAATTTGCTAGGATTCAGACTTTGCCTTTGAAAATCTTGGTGTCTAAATCTGTATTTGGCTATGGCTTCTCTTGGTTGTTGAAACCCTCAAGGGGATGTTAATAAAACAGATACTGATGCGAAAAATGCCTGTCATGATTTAGGAAACTGCCTCTGTGCTGTGATAGCAAAATTACCCCACAAATTAACTGGGCCAAAATGCAGCCATGTAAGCTAAGGCCAGAGGAAACTGCATCTGACCTCTATGTCAGATTTGCAAAAGAATTTAATCATCACTTATAAACCCCCATCCCAGAGTGATGAGGGTCATGGACATGATGTCTTGTTAAATTATATATTTATGTAAGGGCTGGAAAAAGATTTGGCCATGTTGTTCAGAAACAATCCAGCATGGGCCTTGCTTCTCATGATGCCTGTGTGACTTTACTGACTAACTTTTAAGACCAATCACTGAAAAGGAAGACATTGCTACCCAAATTATAAGTTACAATTAAACAGTTAGGTTCCCATGCAAAGAGACCTCCTTCCTTCTCCCTCTCAAGAGAAATGAAGTTGTTTCTTATGACTATAAAAGACTTAGCTCTTTCAAAAGGGATTGTGGGAAAACAAAGTGGATGGTCTCCCAGAAGGGGCAGCAGGTCTCTGAGAGAGACCTTGAAAGAAAAACCAGGGCAAAAGCAGGAAGTTTTCCCTTACCTCAGGAGAAACAGAAAAGATTATCAGTCAACAGGAAGCAAAGTCTTGGTAACTACTTAAGACAAACCCTATGACACCACTATTGGGAGAAACTGTAGAGTATCACATCTCTCTGCTGGTAAGTTGCACCCTTGTCCGTTTGTTAGGACATTACCTTTTAGAAACACAAAATGCTCATGTCTCCTCCTCTCAAAACAGAGAGATGACCTTAAATGTATAGACCCTGGGAACCTATGGTTTCCCCATTTTCTCCGTGCCACTTGTGGAGAAGTTGCTGTTTTCTTTCACAAAGTTCTAGAGGAATTATGAAGGGAAAAAACTCTCAACAGACATAATGACTAATAAGGTCAGCTGTCCTGAGGAATACAGCAATAGATAAAAGTAAACCCTTGCTAGAAACCCTAATGGGAAGCAAATCCATTATAAAGACTCCAAGAAAAGGGGAGCATAACCCTTGCACCAATTCTTGGAACATCCCAAGGTTACCTAGAGAGAAGCCAAATGGAAAAAGATGCAGATTTGGGCAAGACCTGAGAGCCATAAATAAGACAGCCCTCCTTCGCCATCTAATGATGCCCAGTCCTCATACTGTCTTATCTAATATACCCCTAAATACAGCCTGTCCTTCAGCAACAGATCTTGGCAGGACCTTTCTTAGCATGCCTGTGTCACCAAACACCCGAGTTATGTTTGCCTTCACCCGGAAGGAATGGTGGTGTCGTACCCGGATGTGGTGTTGCAGAGATGCTGGAAGTCCCATGCAGCTTTCTCAAGTTCTTAGCTCTGACTTGCAAGGTGTACCATTTTCCCCCTGAGCTCACTTTAGTATGTGGAAGGCCTGTTCTCATGTTCTCCCTCATAAGGTGCCATAAAGGATCATGTAAGCCATTTCTGCTAAAGTAAGGCATTGTATATGATTGTGGTGGGAACTAAAAATTCAAAATTTGTTGCAAAATCTTTCCATGGTGGCCTCCCGAAAGACAGAAAGCTAAATATACTGAAACCAAGTGATTTCGACTATTGGAAAAGACATCCCATCAAGGACTCCCTCATCCTATCATAAAGGACCTGTCAGGTACTTTAGACCACTACCTGTGCTGCAAACAGCAAGAACCAAACTCTTGCATTCCCACTTATCACCTCGAAGATGACAATTCCTCCTGGGGACATATCCATGTGAGGACAAATCCACGTGAGGACATATCCACATGGACTTTTTCATTGGTTTGTTTGTTTGTTTTTCAAGACAGGGTTTCTCTGTTTAGTCTTTGCTGTCCTGGATGTCCTGGAATTTACTCTGTATACCAGGCTGGGCTCGAACTCAGAGATCCACCTGCCTCTGCCTCCCAAGTGCTGGGCCATCACTGCCTGGCCCATGTGACCTTTAGAAAGATTGGATGCTTTTCTTCTGCATCCATAAGAGCCATAAGTAAATGACTTAAAACCTCAATTCCTATAGACATATATTTTAGAATTTAAATTTTACCTTGGTATATTGCTTAAAATGATAACAATAATGTTGATCTTGTAGACTTTAATGATATTCAGCCCCTTTGTTAACCATGTTAGGCCTCCTTTTTTACTCCCAAACTCCAGCCTTATTTGAACCAAGTCTTCTTGGAAAAATTCAAATTTTTTACTACCCCCAGGAAAGGATTCCTTTATTATTCAGTATAATTCAGATGAAAAAAAAATTCCAGGTTTTAGACCTGCAGAGTCCTAGTTTAAACCTACCCAAGGGAGTTCCCTTTGTGGGATATCTCTATTTTAGAGCTGCAAGCCCAGATAGTCAAGGCAACATAAATTCTTCCTGCTAGAGAAGAAGGAGGAAAACCAATTAGATTCCTGTTGCCATTGGCATCAAAAATGAAAAGCTCCAACAGATTCCTGGATTTATCAGCCAGCCTGTTGCAGCTACTTGTGTTTCTTGTAAAGGTACAAGTTGCCCTAATGAACATTCTTCCTGTAATTATGGCTGGAGGCCTTGCAGTAAGGGACCTCACCAAGTCACTGAGCCATATGAACTTCAATCAAAGGAGTAACTTGGTGGACTCAAATTCCAAATTGAGTAAGTGCCACGGACCGACTCAGTGAAGCCACTTAGACTATGGGAGAAGCAGGGTCTTGGTACTCAGGAAGGCATGAGGTCAGCGATGACAGACAGACACAACACATAAGAGAGTGGTTTGAATCTGCTGCGATTTTAATGAATTCATGTTTTCATTATATAGTATTCAAACAAGGAACAAATCAGAAGGTCATGTATCATCAGTTGGCACAGTATGAAAGCTTCTTTTGGTTACATCAGCGATTTCTAAGAAAAGCATATTATCAGGAACAGGTGTTAGACATAAACCATCCTTTGAAGAGGAACTCTTGTCCCTGGGAACGTAAACCTCAGACAAGTGGTTTCATCTTATCTAGGAATAGAAAGTTTCTGTTTTATTATTGCTATCATGGCCCTCCCCAGGCTCCTCTTTCTAACCCTTTCTTTATCTCATCTAGTGACCAAATATGCCTGACAGCTCTCTGCACCTACTGAAATATACTTTTTTGTACCTTCTTATGCAGCAGACACCATGGGGGTTGGGATCTAACAAGCTTATCCATAAAATTCAAAGTATAATATAACACTCTTAGTTCATCAACATTAACCCATCTATTCCCTTGCTCATCATACACCCCTGTGTATGGCAAGGGTTCTGCTGTAGTCTTATACATTCCCATACTGTGCTTCCCTATCCCAGAGCTATTCCTGAAAAGATAGTCCTTGTCTTGTAGCTATAAAGAATATCATTATTATAAAAGAGATTGTGCAAAGCCCATATCCCGCATAGCCAGCTAATTGAGAAACCCGTCTATGCTTCAATGGTGGCCAATACCGGGCCCTCTGCCCTCCAGGAAGCCTAGTCCCACAGGACACATAGGTCCTGTCTGGCATAATGACGAATGTCATGTCACACAGATGACACTGGAGTTGGTGTGGCAAGTAAGATCTGATGTTAGTCCTGCAAAGTTCTGACAAGCCTAGTGGCATAGCCGGACATCTACCTTGGACTAACTTGTACTTTATTGACACTCGTATGGGATCATCACGGATTTTGGGTGGACCCTTCATATTCAAATTACACAAAAGCTATCGTCTATAATGGTGTAGTATTTATGGTGGATTCACCAAAATTGGCCAAGCCAAAAAGAGACCTTACTGAAGTATGGCGGCTGTGCTGAGAATTTTAGCATGGGGTGAATTCCCTGAAAATGAAGGAAGATATTATTAGGAAAAGATCCACTTTCAAAAGCATGGCATAAAGAGGGATGCTATTTTAAGAGGAGGGAAAAGGATGGGAAACTCTTCTAAAGAAGAAAGATGTGTTATGGGAACGGGTTAAAAATACTAGGCAAACCATACTGAACTGTTCTCAGACTCAGAGGTGAGTAGGGACCTGTAATTTAGCTCGGCAAGGACTGTGGATAATGTTAATAGATGGAGTTTGAGGTCACCATGGGGCTATGGCCAACACTTCCGATGCAGAGGCTAGGGCTAATGAGCTATGGAAATTGTATAGAGAATCTCAACTATGGAAAATAATAGACAGGATTTGTAATTTAAGCCCCAGTTCTTTAAGAACCCACGCTTCCTACTTAGATGCATTTCCAAGGTGTTCCATAGTACAGCTAGCGGGCATTGGAAACATCCTGAAGAACATCTGAGGTCTCTCCCTGGGAAACAGGTGGGCAATATCACAAAAATAGCATCTATTGGAGAGCCATGCCCCTTTCTGACTGTGAATGAGAATATTTGGTTGCAACCATAAAACCTATAGAATTCCGACTTCCCCCAGGTTTTGCCTCTTGCTTTAACCCATCGTGAGTAATATTTGGTACATGGGGAAAGGATGATTCTGTTGGGTGGGGATTTAAAATGACACTCTACTATCTGTCACCTGTGCTCTGTTTCTTCCGATATGTGACTGTCCATTTACTTCCTCAAAATGGAGCTTGATAACAGGGCAGATCCAGTTCTTTGTTACCTATAAATAATTTAGATATGGAAGACCAGCCTTTTCTAGATTTGGAGCTAGCCACTCCACATGGGATTGTAGCTGTGGAGCCAAACTTGTCATAAGAACAAAGAATAATGAATTATTCAAATATTCCAAACAGTAAATCAAGTTTGTACAAATGACTGTAGACACAGGGGAAGAATACATCATCCATCCAGGTAAGAAGTGTGATGACAGGTACTGAATTATGGGTTGCTTAGGATGCGTGCTTCCTTTGTTTGCTATGTTTAGTTCATTTGGACACACTTGCTCTTGATTGTCTTTGTGGCAAATACAATACTCCTATCACACAGTGCGTGCAGAGGACAAAGCCATCAAGTCGGGTTCACGATGGGCAAGAGGTTTGGTATGACCTCATTGGGTTGACTGGCTGTTCCTCCATCCTGAAGATGGCTTTCCTGTTTACTCCGCCTCATGAGATCCTCAGGATGAGCCTTCCCAGCAGTGTGGGGCAGTACATGTTTAATGAGATAACATCTGTCCCCACATGCACAGAATGTGACGTTTGGCCAGCATGAAGAACCATGAATGCAGATTTCTGTGACGAAGTCGTGATTGCAAAGGCCGATTGGTTAGAACTTCAGTGACATAAAGAGGGTGGAATGGTGCAAGTCCAGAGACAAATTACCCTGGGCTATATTTGCCCTTACCTTTGTCAAGTCTTGCTCACCTCTGTGTGTGGTATAGCATCCTTGTGACTGTCAGGTAAATCCTTTGGAATGCATGAACAGACCCCTTAGCATCCACCAACTTCAAACATTCTTATCAGCTAAGAAAAGTTGTCGGTGTCTAAGGTCTGTAATAGACAAAACTGCTACTGTGTCAAAGCCTGGTACTGGGGCAGCCTGAGTCTCTGCTCTCCAGCCATGGCCACTCATATTTAGCTCCAGAATAAAACAGCTTTCTTCTTTAGGTGTGAGAGCTGTTTTCACGTTCACAGGTCCTAAAGGTTATAATTTCTGTGGGAAGTCCATGCTTGGTGTGTTGACCCAGAGGCGGGCTTCACCTTCGGTAGATATGACCCACCTCCCAGTTCTGATTGACAGCTTGACTTCCCACCTCCCACTTCTGATTGCTTGAGTTCACAACCAAATGTGTGTGTTTCTAATTTTGTTCCATGATTTCTATAAATAGCGACAATGCTATGGGCAAGGAAGATAGAGATTGAGTTTTCTTCTGTCCCAAATTCTGGCTAAAAGTAAATCTATCTTTCCTTATCAATTCTGGTCTCTTATATAGATTGTTATATAGATTCCCGTGTCACATGCAGTGGCATGCCTAAGGGGATTTTCTATCACAGTCAATCAAACAACCTTCTGTTTGTTTAAGTGTAAGTTTGAATGTAAAGTAACTCTTAATAAAAAGCATTGGCTTTCTGGCTGAGCTTCACCCCAGGTTCTTCCAAGTAGCAGCTTGTTGTTGGAGGCTGTTGTTCATTCCTGGCTGCCCAGACCATAAAATAATCACTCAGAAGTGATATTATTTAAATCACTGCTTGGCCAACCCCTTGAGTATATTGCTACCTAGCTCCTAGATCTTTGGTTAACCCATTTCCATTAATCTGTGTCTCGCCATATGGCTGCGGCTTATTGGGTAAAGTTCTGTCCAGCATCTACCTTCGGTGGGGCTACATGGCTTCTCTTTGACTCTGCCTTCTTTCTCCTCCTCTATCTGCTTGGAATTCCTGCCTTGCCCTATTCTGCTAAGCCACTGGCTGAAACAGCTTTATTCATTAACCAATAAAAGCAACACATAGACAGAGGGACTTCCCACACCATTTCCCCTTTTCTGATGAAATAAAAAGGAAGGTTGTAACTTTACCATAGTAAAATTACATATAACAAAAGAGGTATCAGGCAAGAATTACAGTTACAAAATTTATATCTACTTTATCTTTTATCATAACTAAGGAAAACTACAATTATAACTATCTATTCTTCAACTCCATCAAAGACTCCAGAAGGATATGCTATTACCTAAGTAAACAGGAAGTGCATTATAAGCAACTTCCAAAACTCTAGAATTGACAGAGACATCTTGCTTCCTGGACAGTCATCCAAAGTTCTTCTGTAACATTGAAGGCACCCATCTTCAGCCTATAGGCCCATAGTACCTGGGAGACTTTTCCATGAAGTGGGAAATTTCAAAAATGGTTCCACCTATATTGGCAGTTTATCAGTCACTTTCTTCTGTGTCCTGCAGAATGTCTTGCCGACTCTTTCATGAAGCAGGAACCCTGGAGGACTGTCTTACCTTCTTTAGGCAACTTCAGCGGTCATTTTTATGTGAGTCCTGTATGTCCAGTTCACACAGCATACCATCAAGCAGTCCAGGCAAGAGCAGTTTCTTGCCCAAATGGCTAGCAAACTCCACAAGGAGCCTCTTCGATGCCCATCATCCTTTTGAAGTAGTTTGGTGCTGCCAGGAACAGATGTGTCTCACTGTCATGAAAAGTCCCAAGTCCTTAAAACGTTTTTTTTTTTTTTTAAATTTTATTTATTTATTATGTATACAGTGCTCTGCCTGCATGTATCCCTGCAGGCCAGAAGAGGGCACCAAATCTCATTACAGATAGTTGTGAGACACCATGTGGTTGCTGGGAATTGAACTCAGGACCTTTGGAAGAGCAGGCAGAGCTCTTAACCACTGAGCCATCTCTCCAGCCCCCGTCCTTAAAACATTTTAAATGCCATATTCTGAAGGTCTTTGAAAGATTTGAAGAATCCCTATCTATCTGAAATATATCTCTGTACATCTAGAAAACCTAACTAACATGACTACAAACTTGACTATTATAGATGACTTTCTATTAACCTGTATTTCTTAATTATACATTACATTTTTAAATGAGCTGCACAAACACAATACCTTAATCAAGAGCAGAAATATATATATAACAAAAGTGACCTTAAATTTGTATCAATAAACCAAGATCCATACCAACGCAAAGTATCCATCTCTATAGCATATCCCCTTTTAAATGTAAACAGACATTTATAAACAATCATTTAGGGAATTTAGGCACAGTTCTCTCCAAACTGCTTCCTCCTTTTTGTTGGGCAAAATATTTTCTTTTTGGGGGTTTTCATGGAGAACTTGGTCCATCGAACTACCTTAGTCTGGAAGAAATCCATAGATTGTCATCCTCTGTGAAACAAAAAAGAACCTCTTTTCCAAAGCAACAATTCCTTAGACCCAAATTCTGAAGTCAAGATACTTTAAAAACATATATGTTGGTTTAGCTTAGCAGCCCATACAATGAAATGTCTCTCTGTACTTAGTTCCTTCACAGTCAAAAAATTCAAAGAAAACACAATAATATACATAATCCAGACTCTCTGCACATTTCCCATCTTTACATGGCTTATTTTTCTTTACTCCCTTTAATCTATGACTGTTTGTACTCTGTCTCTTTAAAGACTTTGTTTTATTTTTAAAAACAATTTGCTTCTTTTTATAACTGTCTATGTTCTTTTTCTTTTCTCTCCCAAGCCTATACACATTTACCCAACACTGTGACCCATTTAGAAGTCTTTTTTTTTTATCTGAATGTGTCTTTATTTCATATCTGTAACTACTTTATGACCAGAAGAGCCCCTTTAAAGGCTAAGCAGACGTGGTTAGGGCCAACACGGCCCTGCCTGCTTGCTCCACCCAGTCCACATGACAGAGGCATGTTCAATGCCTCTGAGAGCCATGACATTGCCCCATTTTTAGACACACAGTGAATCTATGTTGCCATTAAGCAAGTTGTAGCACTCTGCTCACAGTCCCCGTTTAAATGCTCCATAACTGGACCTCCCAAAAGAGTCAGAGCCGTTCCTATTGGCAAACCAGGAAGCCTTCTTAAAGGAGCTGAGCAGCTTTTGCTGCTACTGCAGAATCAGGATGACTTCTCTTAAAAGAATCATGCCTCTGCTTGCTTCTAGCAAACAGAACCCACCCAAGAAGATGCTGTTACCAAAAAGCCATGTTTAACTCTGTTCTTTTGTGTCTAAAATTCTTTTTCAAGCTTTCTCAGGTTTTACATGGATTTAGTCAACCATGTTGGCTTGCCAATTTGTAGTTTATTATTGCGTTGTCTTTGAATTATTTGATGGCTGAGGAAGGAGCAACAGCTTCTAAAACATTTGATTATAAATGCTGCTAGAATAATCCAACATATATATTTTGAAAATGCCTTGACGTAAAAATCTAGGTCAAAAGATATGTTACTTTGGAGAAGAGGTTTTGCTTTTGTTTCCACAGGAAATAAGAGGCTGTGGATTTATTCTGGGTTAAGAAAGATCAGGTTTGATAAAGGAAGACCCCCTAAAAAATATCCTATAGGAGGGAATGGCCCAGATGTCTGAGTTCTACATCCAGAACAGCCTCAAGACTGATGATCAAGCCTCACAGAATATTCCAGTCAGGACTTGACCATAATTCAAAATTTTCTTAAGGTCCCCATAAGATTATCAGCGCCCCAAATTAGCAGAAAGTATCCTAGAAAACTACACTCACATTCCCAAAAAGTAGATTATAGATGTTTGTCTTTGTTTAGAGTGTTGGTTACAAGTTGTTATGGAGATAATAGTCAGGAAGAAAGCTAAATAAAGATTAGATTCAGAGTTCTTGTTTTGAAAAAGGGGGGTGAGTACTGTGGAACAATGGTTTTGTATTCTATAAAGATTTGTCACTTGTATTGCTTTAATAAAATGCTGAATTATGGGTTAATGTAAGATGTAAGAGTCAATAAGAAGCCTGAGCTAATAGCCAACCAGTTTATACCTAATGTAGACCTCTGTGTGTTTCTTTAGGACTGAACGGCCATGGGACTGGGTGGGACAGAAACCTCTGTCAACAGCAGCTGGCTCCACTGCGAGGGCAGCAGAGAGCAGGATGCTCTGTGTCTTATCTGTGCATGGACATCTCTGCTGTACCTGTAAGGCCCAGGCCTCCTCTTCTTGACTGTGTCTCATGAAGCCCAGGCTGGCCTTGAACTTGATCTTTTACCTCTACTTTCTCAGGGCTGGGATTACAGACATAGCTACTATGCCCATTGGACATTTCTGGACTTTCATTTTGTGTATTTATTTGAGGCAAAATCTCTCTACATAGCCCAGGTTGGTCTTGAACTTGCCAATTTTCCTGCCTGTCTCTTAAGTGCTGGAATTATAGGCATGAATACCATTCCCAGCTCTCTGCTGGATCTTTCGGAAAATCAAAGTGTCTCTCAGGCAAAGTCAGGAGGCATAGGTGAGCCCCACCCTTGCCCTGCTCGGTGGGAATTCCTGAAATGAGGCCTCCTACAAAGGCTGATGAAAACCTTGAACGACCGTGGGGGCGGCACAGGTAGAAACTCTAATCACAACTTCTATCCAGTTATTTTAGCCCCGGACAGCCTCCTGTCCACATGTGTGCAGACCTGATGTCTTGATGAGCAATACCTGTCCATGTGTGTGCAGACCTGACGTCCTGACAAGCAGACACCTGTCCACATGTGTGTAGACCTGACGTCCTGATGAGCAGATACCTGTCCACACGTGTGTAGACCTGTTATCATGACGAGCAGATACCTGTCCACATGTGTGCAGACCTGACATCCTGACAAGCAGATACCTGTCCACATGTGTGCAGACCTGACATCCTGACGAGCAGATAGCTGTCCTTGTGTGTGCAGACCTGACATCCTGAGGAGCAGATACCTGTCCACACGTGTGTAGACCTGTTATCATGACGAGCAGATACCTGTCCACATGTGTGCAGACCTGACGTCCTGAGGAGCAGATACCTGTCCATGTGTATGCAGACCTGACGTCCTGAGGAGCAGACACCTGTCCACATGTGTGCAGACCTGACATCATGACAAGCAGACACCTGTCCACATGTGTGCAGACCTGACATCCTGACAAGCAGATACCTGTCCACATGTGTGCAGACCTGACGTCCTGAGGAGCAGATACCTGTCCACATGTGTGCAGACCTGACATCCTGAC
>PVIU01013395.1:0-56167 GCA_004026605.1 Ondatra zibethicus | reverse complement strand
TTAAGACAGCCACACTTGTCTGGGTTGGTGTCCACCAGGTCCCTGCCAACACCACAGACACTGGACTGGTCATTTCTGAGCCACTGTTGGTCTGTAGGGCACTGAGCGCAGTTCTGGCCTCCCCGACTCTGTGCCTACAGTACCCCTTGTGGTAAAGGCCACACTGTCCCCAGATTTCACCCAGGGTCCAAGACCTAGGGCTGCTCACATCTGGCCCTCACTCCCAGTATCCCCAACACAGGGCTCCCCGCTGAGGCCAGGGCACAGCTTCCTACGCGATGGCACCTCGCTGGGCATGCTGCGAGAGTTGATGGTTGTCATCCGCATCTGGGGCCTGCTGAAGCCCAGCTGCCTGCCTGTCTACACGGCCACCTCAGACACCCAGGACAGCATGTCCCTGCTCTTCCGGCTGCTCACCAAGCTGTGGATTTGCTGTGAGACATTGTGCCCCTGTTCACATCTTCCCACCAAAATACAAAGCCCAGCCGGGCCCAGCCCACCACCAGGGCTTCTCACCTTTCCTTAGCGCTTGGCATGGGCCTCAATCATTAGAGTGCAAGTCCCTAATTCACAGTTGAATGTCAGAGGGCAGAGTGCCATGTGGGTGACGAAGTGGCTTCCTGGGAAGGCTGTTCAGTACAGTGACCTCCGACCCCCCTTGTAGGCCGTGACGAGGGCCCAGCCGGTGAACCTGACGAGGGCCTGGTGGATGAGTGCTGCCTGCTGCCCAGCCAGCTGCTGGTCCCCAACCTGGACTGGCTTCCTGCCAGCGACGGCCTGGTCAGCCGCTTGCAGCCCAAACAACCCCTGCGCCTGCGCTTTGGCAGGGCGCCCAGTCTGCCGAGCAGCACCTCCGCCCTGCAGTTAGACGGCCTTGCCAGGTGTGCCTGCCTGCCCATCCAGCCTTCCCTTCGCCCCTGCCCAGCCTTGACCAGCCCTGCAGCTGTGCAGGGTCTCAGGGGTCCATAGAGCCTGGCGTATCTAAGAACCAGGTTCTGTTTCATCAGGCCTCTGCCATGAGTGAGAACTTTGTGGCATTCCAACCTTTGCTGTGTGCATAGAGGTGTTTGGTTTTTGTCTAATGTAGCCCAGGCTTGCTTCAGACTCCGTGATCTTGACCTGACCCTCCTGCCTCCAGCACTAAGTGCCCAGCTTTGGGCGTAGAATTCCTTTCCTTCCCACTCTGGCTTATGGGGCTGCAGCTCCCACCCGGCCAGGCCAGCTCTCCCAGCCGTGAGAGGGTTTTGCTGATGCCCGCCACACAGTGAGGCCTCTGCTCTCATCAACCATACTCAGCCATGCTTGGAAGGTTCTAGAAACTTTGGTCCTAGCTCACCAGGAAATGGCCTGTCAGCTGGTGTTTCTTACAGTTGAGCCTCAGGGTCATACACCAGAAGTCAGCCTCTGTTGTGAAGCTAACATGGGGTTGTGGACATAGCCCCCTACATCTCCCTATTCCCCTCTCATCCCCAGGGCCCCTGGCCAGCCCAAGATTGACCACCTCCGGAGGCTGCACCTGGGCGCTTACCCAACTGAGGAGTGTAAAGCCTGTACCAGGTGAGGGTCTGCTGGCCAGGCTCAGGGTCCCTCTGCTTCCCTCCAGGACACAGACAGAGCCTGGGTCTGTAGGGCCAGGCAGCTGTGTCGTTCCTGGGGTGTGGTTTGGGGTACACCCCCTTGCCTGCTAGCATCCCTGCAGGCAGCAGTATTTCTAGAGGGCAGAGGCAGGTGGAGTTGGTGGGAGGGTGAGTGTCAGCAGTCCCTGGCTCCCCAGGTGTGGCTGTGTCACCATGCTGAAGTCACCCAACAAGACGACAGCCGTGAAACAGTGGGAGCAGCGGTGGATCAAGAACTGCCTGTGTGGGGGGCTGTGGCGGAGAGTGCCCCTCAGCTGTCCCTGAGCACAGCCCTGCTCTGGATGGATGCAGGGGGCCTTCTGTGAGGGACAGTGGAGCATTGACATTGCTGTCCTCAACAGAGGCACTGGCCCCCACCAGCAACCCAGGTCTGCACCTTCTGGGGGTTCAAGGCATATGGCACCTTCAGGGCCTCAAGTCCCATGGTCACACCCAGGCCAGCTTGAAGGAGTTGGTCTGTGTGTTCACCACAGTCCATATGCCCCTGTCCAGGTTGGGGGTGTCATCCTCAGTTTCACTTTTAGACCTATGGGAGTGGAAGGTGGGCTCAATAAAGCTCTCTTGTCCTCCAGGCTCAGTTATCACCACAGTCCCCACCACTTTTGCCTACCAGGAGAGGCTGTGCCCACAGGTGTGCCGGAGCGGGCTCTACCCTCCCCCTGCCTCTCTTCTGGTTTCTGGAAGCCTTTGCTCTCAGTCCCCAGGGGTCCTGCCTCCAGTCTTCCCATAGCATCTGCCCCTGCAGTCACTGGCAGCCAGGTCCAGGCCTCATGGAGCTGGGTAATTGGTTTTGTTGTTTCCTCCCTGGAACCCTGTGGAGCAGAGAGTGCAGGGCAGTGGCACACACGGCCCAGCCTGGGGAGGGCTGGTTCAAGCCCTTGCTCCACCTCATTGTGCTCCGATGCAACCTGTGAGTGCAGCCATAGCCAGAAATGGTAGCAGGGCCTGGTCCTGGTGGGGACCCCCAACCTGGAACCACCTTTACTCCCCCACATTTTGTTATATAGCTGGGGATAACCTTGAACCCCTGATCCTCCTGTCTCCTTCCTGAGTCCTGGGATAGCAGGCAGTGCTCCCGTTCCTCCTGGAACACTGTGCATCCAGAAGAGCCTGGGAGACCGGTGTGTCCCCTTTAGGGTTTTGTGACTTCCCCTGATGCCCACTGCTGGCCCTAGGGTACTGCCTCTGCCAGCAGAAGCCAGCAGCGTGGTGTGTGGCGTGGGGCGTGCTGGCTTTGCTCAAGCCATCCTTGACTTCCCGTGGACCGGCCATCCCCTGTGTAAGTTCCCTTCCTCCTTTCCAGCCTCCTTTCTCTGCAGAGTGCTGACCATGTTAGTGGATGCCAAGCCGTGTGGGGAAAGTGCAAGGAGCAGCTGAATGATGGATGTCTCCAGGGTCCGAAGCACCCTGGGATTGTGGGACAAATGGCATTGAAATACTAGCCTACTGAGGAGACACAACTGGGGCTTGCCTATGCCTGTGCCCACTCCTCTGCTGGAGCCTGGGAAGGGCACACAGTAGGTGCTCAGTAAGTGCTTGTTCATAAAGATGAACCTGCCTGGCAGAATCAAAATTCAGGCCCAGGCTCCAGTTCTACTGCCGTTCCCAGCAAGGTCCTGAGTGACCTCACCTCTTAGATGCTCAGTCTCCAGTACCTACAGGAGGCCAAGGGACTGTCATTGTCTCAGTATCTCTGTCCTCCGGGGAGAAAGGCATAGGGCTTGGCTCTGGGTTCTGCCCATTGTCACCCGCAGGGGACCGGGGTGTTGATTCCACAGCTCTCCAGCCCATGTGGCACTGCAGACTCAGCGAACCAGTGTGGGCTCTGGGTTGGAATCCAGCCTTTGTGTATGGCCTCTCTGTGCCTCAGTTTCCCCTTTTAGTGTTTATGGCAACTTCTTGGCCGTGGTGTCTGACCCCTGTAGCGTAGGAGTGGGCCCTGCCCCACGGTTCCCTGAAAGAGCACACGCGCCTCCGTGTGGCTGAACACGGAACTACCTGTCTTAAGCCTCCCGGGGGAGGGGGTGTGCGCGCGCAGCAGGCAGTCGAAGACTGGGCTCAGACACGTGCATTTATTATGAGACACGTGACTCCGAGGCCCCCTCAGATCGTCAAGTTACCATTCCTGATGTTTTCGATCCAATCTATGTAGGTCGACACGCGGGTAAAGACGCCCGGCTTCTTGCGGTTTCCGCAGACTCGCGAGCCCCACGCGACAATACCCTCGACCTTGTTTCCGCACATCAGAGGGCCACCGGAGTCTCCCTGTGGGGTGGGGCCACGAGTGACGTTCCCACCCAATAACCAAGCCACTGACTCCCTGCAGCTCCAGGACTCCTGAACACCACTCTTCCTGCAAGCCACGCCCCTCGCTGGCCTCTGCAGACCCTTGGGTTCCACCCACCCATACAACTTGACCCCTTGCCACTCACCCTGCAGCTGTCCCTGCGGTTGCTCTCTGCACACATCATGTTCTGGGTGACGACCCCGTCGTGGTGCTTGCGCTGATTGCAGGTGTTCCGGTCCATGATTGGCACTGTCAGGGTTTGTAGGACGTCGGGCCTTCGCCCCGCGTGGCTGACCACACCCCAACCGGCCACGTGGCAGAGCGTTCCGGGGGGCATGTCTCGGTCCCCACGTTGCAAGGGCAGAGGGTGCACGTAGGGGCCCAGCGAGACATTCTGGGACAGCTAAGGGTGGGAGAAGGGTAATGTCATGGTAGGGGACGGGGCTGGGAAATGGACTGGAGTGATGGTGCAGGAGGAAGGGTCCCTGAGTGGAACCCAGGGGATAGGAAGGGCCCGGCTCCCTACCTGCAAGAGGAGAAGGTCGTCCTCAATGCTGTCGGGCCGGCTGCCCGGGTGACGTACTGCACTTTGCACGTCGTACAGCCGCTTGGAGGGTTCAGGCATCGACAGGGAGTGGGCACCCAGGAGCACTTGCACAATCTCATTCGTGGTCCTGGGGACATGACGAGGGCCCACCTCAGATCCACGTCCCACCCTCCGGAGGCCCCACCCCCTCCCTTCCACCACTCACACTCCGTCCATGCAGTGCGCAGCACTCAGCACCCACTGCTCATCCACCAGGGTGCCACCGCACACGTGTGTTCCGTTCACTTGCACCGAAGCCATATGGGGCCAAGTATGGGCCTTGGCCTCCTGGCCACCCAGGATCCGGCCTCGGGGCTGCGCTGCTGGGGAAAGTGGGTATACTATAATGATTAGTCTGGCTGCACCCAGAGAGACGCCAGACACCACCTCCCCTCCCCATTTGCCCCAGATCCAGAACCCCATCCATCTCTGTAAAATACACTTCGAGGTGCTGCAAACTCAGAAGCCTGGTGGGTGGTGCACACCCCTCAAGACCACAGTGAGCCTGCAGCAGTCAGAAGACAGTTCGCAGGGAATCCCGTCTCTTCTTCCACCATGCGGGTTCAGGTCTTCCGGCTTGGCCACCAGCCCCTTTACCAACTGAGCCTTCTCACTGGCCCCAAGGTGAATTCTAGTTCTTTAATTCTATAAAGTGTACAGGTTTCAAATTCAGAGTCTTGCTGTTGATAAAAGCTCAGAGTCCACGAGGCTCAGACTGCAGAGTGGTGTGTTTGACTGCAGGGCTGTGCCCCTGGTGAGCCCACCGGCTGCTGTATCCAGCTGTCCCTGTCCCATCCACTCACCACATTCAGCCGCCCCCAGGACCGCCAGAACCACGAGGCACACAGAACTGTGCATTTTGACGCTAATGAGTCCAGATGCTGACCCAGGCGCCGGTCCTAGGGTCTATTTTATGGGGCAGGTGCCTCCCGCCCCAAGACTGCCTCTTGGGCAGAGAGCCAACTAGGGAACTGGGAATCTACTCTTTCAGATTTGAGTGTGTCGGCCCTTCTGGGACTGATTATGTAAACCTTCCATGTACACGGGGATCCTTCCTCTCCCTCCTGCCTGGGACGCCAGCCAGTGCCCATCCTGAACGTGACAGCACTTGGGATGGGTGGGAGGCTGGACCACCCAGCACCCTGGCCCAGTAACTGTCCTTCCAGCATGGTGTCTGTCGCAATAGCAGCGGCAGGAGGCCAGCTGGCAAACATGTCTCCATCTTTTTACCCTCCCACACTTCCTCCTCCAACTTGGAAAGAGGTTGTTTGTCGGTGGGGGCAGGGAACTTGAATCGACATTCCGTGGCCGTGAGGGGCCCACATCTCAGCAGCGTGGCTGGAAGGAAATGGAGAGGAAAGTCCTGTGAGTTTTGCCTTCAGGTATGACTTGAACCCGGGCATCCTCTTCCTTTCTTTACCAGGCTGTTCCCTTTCGCCGTTCAGGGACCCTCACCGGAAAATCTGACCCTCATGTTAATCAAGGTCTTGACTGGCCGTGTCTAGGTCACAGTCCGCCCCTCAGGCTAATCCATAGGGTGGGTTCTGGAGTGGAGCGAGGATGGTGGGGAGCTTGGAGGGAAGGTCCACGAACCAGTTCCTCTGAGAGCAATAAGTTCTCTCTTTGGGGGTAACTTTTTTTTTCCATGATATTTATTGAGCTCTACATTTTTCTCTGTTCCCCTCCCTGCCTCTCCCCTCCCCCCTTCAATCCTCCTCTTTGGGGGTAACTTAATGTTGCAGATGTGATGTTAGAACCCCAGGAGTCTGCTTTATTAAAATCAGAAGCCACCTGGGTGCCTGAGGCTTTCAACCCCAGCACTTAGAAGGCGGAGATAGGAGGATCTCTGTGAGTTTGAGGCCAGCCTGGACTACAGAGTGAGAAACAAAAACAGAAGCCTTTTAGGACAGAATCCAGATTGTGCAAAAAGAAACCTGAGAAATTTAAAAAAAAAAATTGGCTACCACCCAGGGTCAGGCAGCCATAGGACACTTCAGCAAACAACTCTGAGCTTCCACACACTTGGAGGCCTGTCCTAGTGGGGGTGGGGTGTGGGGGAGGAAGGTGGGTGGGATAGAAGAGGCCATTTAGGGGTCACCTGTGACAGAGCTGTGGCACCTACTGCTCCAGTCTAATGGGAAAGTGGATCATTTCTCATTTTATTATTTATCTGCATGCTTTGTTTATTTCGTTGTCCCATGAACTATGTGGCGGCTTGCAGGAGTCTCCCCTTCCACCATGTACTTCCCGGGACGAGCACCTTCGCCACTCTGCCACCTCGCAGTCCTCGTTTAGATTTATTAGATTTACTTTTATTGTTCTTAATTATGTGTATGGGGGGTGCATCGCATGCCTGGTGCCCACAGAGTCCAGAGGAGGATATTGAGGCCCCTGGAATGGAACGGGAGCTATAGGTAGTTGTGAACCACCATGTGGGAACCCAGCCCCTCTATGTTTTTTGAGACAGGGTCTCACTGTGTAGGCCAGGCTGTTCTCAAACTCATGGCCTCCTGCCTCTGACTCTTGAATGCTGAGACCTAACTGAATGTGGGTTTTAGGGAACAGAAACCAAAAACGGTCATCTCAGTGTCTCAGTGATAACCTTTTTTTCCCCCTTCTTTTCGAGACAGGGTTTCTCTGTAGCTTTGGAGCCTGTCCTGGAACTAGCTCTTGTAGACCAGGCTGGCCTCAAATTCAGAGATCCTCCTGCGTCTGCCTCCCGAGTGCTGGCATTAAGGCGTGCGCCACCCCCGCCAGGCAGTGATAGCTTTTTGTACAGAGTGGAGAACATGCCTCTTGCTGTGACTTTGCCCCAGGAGGTGCCCCTCACACAAGGCAGTGGCTCTATTCTACATTCTGTGGCGTGGTCAACAGACACCAGATCCTGTGTACAAAGGAAACATTGCTTTTATTGATGGCCGCCACTAGCAGCTGAGGGGATGGGCCGATCAGCTGGTCCCACTCTCGGGATCTCTGGGGTGGGTATGGGGCAGTCGTCATGGATAAGGTTGATGGCAGGGGGAGGACAGGCAGGTCTTAGCTGGTCCCACTCTCGGTATCTCTGAGGTGGGTATCGGGGTGGTCATTATGGCTGCGGATAATGGAGTTGATCCAGTCTGCGAATTTAGCCACAGGCGCAAAGGCGTCTGGGTACAATCCAGACCCGCAGCCCCCACGGATAAAGGAGTCGATGCCTTGGACAAGCCCATTACAGACCAGAGGTCCTCCAGAGTCCCCCTGTGTAAGCATCAAGGTCAGAGACTGAACCTCTAGGCCCCTTTACCCACACCCCAGCACGGGCAAGTCCTTCCTGGATACTTACGAAGCAGATGCCTGCTCGCTGCCGCGGCACCAGCGTGCAGACATTCAGACGGCGGCGGCAGAGGTTTGTCACCACTGTCACATTGAGCTCTTGGAGCACACTGGGTAAAGGTCGGTTTGTGCCCAGCCTGCCCCAGCCCATGGCCAGGCATAGAGTGCCGTTCCCCACTCCACGGCCCTGGGCAGGCAGCTGGGCCACCTGCACGTTGGTGTTAATGGTGGCTGAGCCATTGAGCTGTGGTGAGGGGCGAGACTTAGAAACCATTAAGGAGTCACAGGCCACATTGGACATCCTGTGTCCCCACTTTCCTTAGTGCCCTGCCACCAAGACGAACTGGAGGAAGAAAGGAGTGTTCCCCCAGGTTGCCCAGAGCTGCAGGGTCAGTGAGTGGAGAGGCACAAAACATACAGGCGTTTTGTTGATTGAATACTGCCCAGACTTTCCACATATTAGCTCATAGGCGCCCTCACCATCTGGCCCACAGAACGGTGGTTTTTCTCCACTGTACTGAGCTGGAACAGGGTCAGAGGGTGGTAACTGCAGTTGCCCGGGTGTGTCCTTACCCCCAACCCAGACCCTTCTGCACTGTGCTTTTCTCAAGCCTGACCCTCAGGGCCTTTGCACCTGAAGCTCACTCTCCGGGACTCCCAAGCTCACCTGGATGATTACAATGTCGTTCACCAGACGCAAGGGGTTGAAGCCATTCTCAAAGACCCGCTGCACAGAGAAGGTCTGTCTAGTGGGTTCCCGTAGCCGGAGGTTGTGGGCCCCCAACACTACCTGCACCGACCGGAAGTTTCTATGGACAGCCAAGAGGGGAAAGCAGGGAGGAGCGTGGGTGGGAGTTCCCACCTGACCTCCCCACTCTGGCCCATGTGGATGCTGAGGTCTGGGAGTGATAGAGCTGGGACTCACAGGCCGTTCACACAGTGGGCTGCTGACATGACAAAGTTTCTGGCAATGAGTGTAGCGCCACAGAAGTGACCTCCGCGTCGTTGCAGGGACGCCATGAAGGGCCAAGCGTGGGCCTGGGCTGGCCGACCACCCACAATCTCTGAGGCCAGCACAGGACCTAGGGACACAGGGAGGAAGAGTGAGCCCCAGCCACCAAGTTTGAACCCTTAATGAGAATTCAGAGGGTTGATGAGGCAGAGAGGATAAAGAACCTGCCCAGGTGCTCCTGGACTTGAGACCCAAGCACCTCCCCCAGGCTTAGAACCCATTTCTGCCTGGCAATGGTGGCACACGTTTTTAATGCCAGCACTCAGGAGGCAGAGGCAAGTGAATCTCTTGAGTTCGAGGCCAGCCTGGTCTACAGAGGGAGTTCCAGGACAGGCTCCAAAGCTACACAGAGAAACAAATGAAAAGGAGAACCCCCATTTCCTGATAGTGCCCTGCCCACCAGAAACCTCCACGTCTTTTTCTAAAGTCCTGGGGGACACGGGAAAGACAGTGGAGCCGGACAAGCGGTCAGTGGGGTGGATTTGCCTCCATGTGCACTCACCACCTAGGAGCAAGAACAGCAGCACGGGAGCCAGAGTTAGGCTGAGGGTCATGGTGAGGCTGTGCCCTCGTGGTTTCCCATGCCCCTACCTAACAGCCATACTTATAGCTCAGCCAGAGGCCGTTGAATTGCCCCATGCTGGCCACAGCCCCACTTCCTCCCTGGGGACAGGATGATGGGGGTGGCATGGAGAGGTGTGTGCCCCCCAAGGTCCCCACTTCAGCTTCATCCATGCTATTGAATAGCAATGAAAAGTCAGCAAGCCATCCTTTTTTCTCCTCCTTTTTAAAAACCAGGCCCTCGTGCCGGGCTGTGGTGGTACACGCCTTTGATCCCAGCATTTGGGAAGCAGCAGGCAGGCAGATCTCTGTGAGTTCAAGGTCAGCCTGGGCTACCTCAAGATCCATGACAGCTAGGGCTACACAGAAAAACTGTGTCCCAATAAATAAATAAATAAACAAACTAGGATCTCAGGTAGCCCAGGCTGGCCTCAAACTTAGGTTCCGGCCTCCACCTCCTTAGTGCTGGGATGGCAGGTGAGCCTTCCGGGCTCAGCTTGGCACCCTGTACCCAGCTACTTATAGCTGAAGGCCAATTCCTTTGCCTCAGTTTACCTTAGGCATAATAATAACAGCAACACATGGCGCGCTGGGTCTTCAAAGGGTCCAGTGCCAGCCCGACTTTTTCCTGGCATGACAGAGTGGCTGGCTGGATCCTTACTTAAATCAGAAAAGTTGAGGGACATGGCGGCTCTACCCACCCAGTGACAGGTCAGTGTGTCTGTGTGTGCACTTGAGAAAAGGTCTCACTATGTAGCCCAGGCTGGCCTCTAACTCACAGAGCTCCGCCTGCCTCTGCCTCTCCAGCACTGGGACTAACGGCGCACACCACCGTGCCCAGCACAACGGGTCATTTTAACCTGGTTCACACTGCAGCAGCTCAGCCCCTAAATTGTCGGTCGCTCCTCACAGTGGAGAGCTCACTCCCATCCGACCCCACCCATGCCTGGGCACCCGTGAGAAGGAATTGCTATCCTTGACAGTGGCCAGACTGTGGGTTCCCTTTGGAACCACACAGAGGAGCACTCCCCTCCCACAAAGGAGACAGCCCTCCCCCAACTTGGAGGCCCAGCCTCCCCCCACTCTGTGGCCAGCTCCCCTCCCATCTCTTCCAGGAGCTGGAGCCAAGGCTGTTGCAAAACCAACGTCCCAATTCTAGGATAGGGCATGGTGGGGGGTGGAGCCCAACGGACATGGGCAGGTGGCCAGGGTGCCTGGGACCCCAGTGGGGACAGCTGCCCTCTCTCACCCAGACACACACTAACTCGACTCCTTTTCTTCCACACAGTGAGTACCTGCTGTATACACCATCCCTTGCCACCTGGCGGGGAGTGCAGGGCAAACAAGATCAGGAGACCAGGTTTCAGCACAGCTACACTTACTGAGCGCCACCTGTATGCTATGCTCATCCACGCTGCTCAGGTCAGGTTTGTAGTCGGGTTCATATCCCCAGTCCTCTGCTGTGGAATTCCAGGCCCTGAGGGAGCCCCCCCTGTAGCTCAGGTTCTTCTCTGACTCCATTTAGTGTCCCCAGATCCCCAGGGTCTCCATAAGAAACAGTCTGCACACGGCAGTGACACCCTGGTGACCCATCCCCAGGAGTTGGGGGATCGAAAAGAGGCTGGGGTTCATTGGGCAGTTGCTCTCCTGGAGCGCACCAAGCCTTTGAAGTGGCTGCTCACACCTGTCATCCCAGCACTTGGGAGGTGGAGGCAGGAGGATTAAATATTCGAGGTCATCTTTGGCTTTGTGGGGAATTAGAGGCTAGCCTGGGTTTCAGGAGACTGTCTCCTAAAACCAAAGCAATGTTAGAGAAGGAATAAGCCTGTGGACCCGGAACAGCACCACCAAATGGCGGCACCAAGAAAAGTCAGAGAGCAGCCAGCTCCCATTTCCTAAGACCCTACGAGGAGACCGCCCCTCTCTCGCCCTTCCAGGGCTGGCTTGTGACCTTCTTCCCTCATCCCTTGCTGGCCCCAGCTCATTTCTCTGCTGCTGGGGAAAACCTGAGCCTTCCACGTCTGCCCCTTGCTGTTCTGGCCTCGCTGTGCCCGTCCCTTGGGTCCCTCTCCCTGCTCCCGGCTTTCCCACTGCTGTCCACCTTGCCTATCTGCTTTGACAGGATCACAACCGTGAGGCCCCGAGAAGCCCAGCCCCTACCCACTGTGGTGTGAAAAGATCTGGGTCTTCAAGAAGTCTGGAGCTGAGAGACACTAAACCAAACCCCACCAGCCCCACCTCCTCATCCACATCTGGGATGTATCCCGGTTCTAGTTAGGGGAATTGAGACACAGAGGTGAGAAGCAAAAGGGGGCGCTGAATCCAACTGCTGCGGTTTGGGAGTAAGCCTGGCTTCCCCTCCACCCCTTTCTTTCCTGCATGGTAAATCCCTGGCCTCCGACACTGAGGCTCTGGCCACATTCCAGGTCCACATGAGGTAAGACAGACAGAAGACAGCTTTTAAATACTTCTCAGATTTATTGAGGTCACATGGACCATGGACGAGGGGACAGAGCTGGCTCTGCTCCAGGGGGTGCGGAGGTGGATCTAGCTGGAGGAAAAGCCTGGAAAGGACCACCCTGCTCCAGACAGACTGTCTGGAGTGCAGAAGGGTAGCTCAAGGCTCAGCGCCCCGTAGCACCATGTGGATCCAATCCACGTACATGGACACCCGGGCGAAGAAATCGGGGAACTGGAGGGAAGCGCATTCCCGGATCACGAAGGAGTCGACTCCATGGAGAAAACCATCACAGATCAAGGGGCCGCCCGAGTCTCCCTGAAGCAGAAGAGTGATCAGTCCCCAAGCTGACAGAAGTCAGCCGGGATGAGGCGACTTGGGAAGAGTCCCGGGGAATGACCAGGAGGCGTTTAGTAGCTTCCTGTTGGATTCAGTCTGAGTGGGTCCAGAAGAGAGGAGACGCAGCCCAACGTGGTCCCCACACGGGCCGCTAATTCCCGTAATTGTGCTTGCGAGGGGTAGAGACCAGGGGTCAGAATGGAACAGGCAGGCAGTGGGGCCGCATTCAGACCCCCAACTTTCTCCTACATACCCATCCTCCAGACCCGGACTCCGCAAGACCCTGCCCTCCAGCTCACCCGCCTGGGAACAAAGCCTTGCGGCTAGCCCAGGCATCCCCATCCCCAGGGACCTACAGTCCCCTGGGATCCGCCTCTCCAGAGAAGCACCCTCCCCGGAATCCCGACCCCAGCCAGAGGTCCCCCGTCCTGATACCGAACCGCAAGCTTCCACCAGAGGCCCCGCCCCCACAGAGCGGCCCCCGCCCCACATAGACCACCACAGGCCCCGCCCCATCACAGGCCCCGCCTCCCACGACCCAGCACAGCACTCACGAAGCAAATGCCAGCTGCCCGCCGTGGCACCAGCGTGCACACGTTGTGCTCCCGGCACAGGAAGGTGACCACTGTGACGTTCAGCTCCTGCAGCACGCGTGGCGTGGGCGCGCGGGTGCCCAGGCGGCCCCAGCCCATGGCCAGGCACTGGGTGCCCTGGGAGAGCGACTGGCCCTGCTGGGGCAGAGAGGCCAGCGCCACCTTCTCGCTCAAGGAGGCTGGCCGGTTCAGCTGCAGAAAAGAAGATGTGAGGCCTCTTCCCCACCCGCCACCCTAGGGACCTAACATCTCTTTCAGACTTTTGCACCTAGAGAGCAACAACTTCTGGCCTAGCACTTAAAAAGCAACAACTGGATGGGGGCACGTGCCCTAATCCCAGCACTCAGGAGGCAGAGGCAGGCGGATCTCTGAGTTCGAAGCCAGCTTGGTCTACAGAGCGAGTTCCAGGACAGTTTGAGTTGTTACCCAGACACTCCATCTCAAAAAACAAAAACCATACCAAACAGAAACCCAACTGAATACCCTGCTCTGTGCAGAGCTTGAAAGCTTTGTTGGTGGTCGGTCCCAGCTCTTCAGGAAAGAACTATCTGGAGAGAGCTGTTGGTTCCTACAGCATGATGCAGAGGGAAGGTTTTGGGTGATGAGGCTGACTGTTGTACAGCCCCCCCGTAAACCCTAATCCTGACCCAGACCCTAATTCAGGCTCCGTTTCTGACCATAACCCTAACGTTAGACTTAGGCATGGCCTCAACAGTAACCAAAACTTAGCCTCAACCCTAATCCTAGCCTTAACCCTAACCCTAAGTGCAGCCACCAACCAAGTGCAGCAGACAGGAAGCAAGCTTCATGGTCCCAGCATGGCAAAGAAGAGATGCTCCCTGTGTGGCTTCCGCGCGGCGCCGACCTACCTGAATGAGCAGTACGTCGTTGAGGTTCTCCTCAGGGTTGTAGTTGTTCTGGAAGACCTGAGCGATGGTGAATTTCTGCTGCTCAGGCTCCTGGCTTTGCAAGTCGTGGGCACCCAGCACCACCGTCACGAGCTGCCAGGGGCTGTGGGGCCAGGGTCGTGGAATTTTGTTTGTTACAGGGACCCAGGCCCTCACTGGGGGAGTCTAGGTGAGAGGAACGCTTTATGGTAGTTTCCCGGAGTAGAAACTGGGGCAGAACTGAGGTGGGGAGAGAGGGAAAGGACGGGGAGGGGAAGTGACTACGGGGCACCCAGCCTGGTGGGTGTCACCCAACCAGGGCTATGCAGTCAGCTAAGCCCTGCAGCCCCCTCACTGTTCCCTGGCTGTTGTACTCACATGTCCTGCAGGCAGTGGGCAGCCGTCAGCACGTACCGCGGGTGGATCAGCGTGCCACCACAGAAGTGGCTCCCAGGGGACCTGCTCAGCTGCAGAGATGCCATATAAGGCCGAGAATGGGGCTGAGACTCGTGTCCACCCACGATCTGGGAGCCCTGGACTGCACCTGGGGGAGGAAGGTGTCAGGACTAGGACCTGAAAGTTCCAGCCATGACAGCCTCAGGGAGACCCATGCCTGGGGGGGGGAGCTGGGGGTCCTGGCTTGAATCTATGGTTATCATTTTGTTGCTTTGGGACAGTGTCTCACTCTGTAGACCAGGCTGGCCTCGAACTCACAGAGATCCATCTGTCTCTGCCTGTGCTGGCATTAAAGGTGTGTGTGTGTGCCACTAATCCCAGTTTCTGTAATTCTGCATTCCCTAGAAATTCCTCCCCTACAGCAAAGGCCTCTGGGTAGCACAGTCATAGAGACTTCTAAGAAAAAATAATCAAGGCCATGGAATCTATCTCCAGCGCCACAGGAAGCCAGCACGGTGGTGGAAGCCTGCCATCCTAGTTCTGGGGAGGTGAGACTCAGGCTCAGGAGTCCAAACTCATATCCATTGGCTATAACGCGAGTTCAAGGCCAGTCTGGGCTACATGAGACCCTGTCCAAAGACCTAGGCTTCTCCCTCTTTATCTTTCTCCTCCCAAGCATTTAGCCAAGGGGTGCCCTGGTCTCCCCAGCTGTGCCAGGAGGGTGCTGGTTGATGGACAGAACCCTACTCACCAAAGACCAGGGCAAGCAGGAGGAAGAGATGGACCCAGCTGGGGGATGGGTGGTTTCTGGCCATGGCCAGGCTCCTGGCCCCTGCTTGCTCAGCCCCCTCTTATAGCCTAGCTCTGTGGGGAGCCGTTGAACGGTGGCTGGGTGTCCCACTTCCTCCTTCCAGTTGTCGGGCCCAGGAGAATATGCAGTAAGGCAGGATAAAGGGGTCTCTCTGGAGGCGTGGGAAGTCAGCTGTCACCCACTGTGTGCTGAGGGTCCTGGAAGAGGCCTTGACTGACAGCCACCAGGCTGCAACCCACAGGGCCCTGTGATCCGATCGATTATATCCTGCCTGGGTTTTCTCTTGAGAGATCATTATTATTTCTCCTTAGTGTGGTAGTGTGTGTTCCCTGTCTGCAGTGGTTGGTCTTGAACTCCCTTCCGCTCCTGCCCCAGCCTCCTGCCGCCTGGGATGACAGGCCTGTGCTTTGCTTTCATACTGGGATCATTTCCTATTCTTTTCTCTCTTTTTCTTTCTTTCTTTTTTTTTTAAATAACATTAGCTTTTTTCTGTTTCCTTCTCTCATTTTTACTTTTGCACAGGCGCATGTATAGACACACATGCACGTAGACGCCTGAGGTCGGCGAAGACACGCTCCTCAGCGCCTGGCTCACTGAGGCAGGATTCTCTCTGCAGTTTCAGTCAGACAACTCACTAGCTCGCTGGTTGCGGTGGAGAGGGGGATCCCTGTCGTTGCCTGGCCCTGCTCCCACCCAAGCTTGGGAATACAAGCAGCCTGTCTCCACCTGGGTGCTTCACCAGGTGTGGGGCAGGGACAGCTCTGGGGATCAGAACTCCAGTCGTCTCTTGTGCCACAAGCACTTGATCCACTGAGCTATCTCCCAGTCCCCTTCCCTTCCCATCACCCCCCCCTTTTATTAAATCTCTGGCTGACCCAGAACTCACACCAATCCTCCTGCCTCCATTTCTCAAGGGCTGGGATCACAGGGCAAATATATTCATTTAGTATAAAATAGTCTAAACTCAGAATGCTGGAATATACCTAATGGGAATGGGGTAATGGCGAAGTATTTGCCTAGGATGTGTGAGGCCCTGGGTTCCACCCCAATACTACAAAAATTAATTAATTCTTTCCTTCCTACATGCATATCTCTCTATCTATCCCCCCCCCGTGTGTATGTGTGTGCATCAGAGGACATCTCTCAGAAGTCAATTCTTTCCTGCCACCATATGAGTCCCTGGTAGTGAACTGAGGTAGTAGGGTTTGGTGGCAGATGTCTTTCCCCTTTGAGCTGTCTTGACAGCCCACAAGTAAAGAAGTTAATTAATTAAGTTGAGTTAAAATAATAAATCACACAAAGATGTCCTTTTCCAGACCTGCCAGACTGGAAAAAGGAAAAAGAGAGAGAAGAAAAAAAGAAAAGGAAAAGAAAAAAAGAAAAGGAAAAGGGGAGAGAGAGAGAGAGAGAGAGAGAGAGAGAGAGAGAGAGAAGAAAGAAAGAAAGAAAGAAAGAAAGAAAGAAAGAAAGAAAGGAAAAGGTTGTGTGGTTTTCTTCGTTTTGAAATGAAGCCTCGTTGGCAGAGGTCCACAGGGTTCTGGGACGACTTCTTACACAACTCAACGGCTAGGGTGACTCTGGGCCCAGCGTTGGTTCAGAGCGATGGCACCATCCGAAGTTCTTCCTCATCCCACACCTCCTGCTTGAGCTCAGGACGCTGCGCCACCAGTGTCTTCTGCTCTTCAGGGGGAATGTCGCAGGCCAGGCTCGGGAGCCACGGCATGTCCTGTCCCGGGGAGGGCTGAGTGGACCTTCTGTTCTCAGACATTTCTGAGACAAGATCTCATGTAGACCAGGCTGGCCCAAACTCACAGAGCTGTGCTTGCCTCTGCCTCTGAGTGCTGGGGTTAGGACTTGATCCTCCTGCTCCAGCCTCCTGGATGCTGGAATTACAGCAAAGAGTTTTAAGATTCCAGACTCCTCAGCTAGGCCATTCGGCCGCCAGAGCCCAGCTCCTCATATCCATGTGGAGATTCTACCCTGGAAGACCCAAAATCCTCCTCCCCCACTGTGGCTGGATTTTCCTCCTTCTCCTTTTAAATATTTATTTATTATGTATACAATATTCTGTCTGCGTGTATGCCTGCAGGCCAGAAGAGGGCACCAGACCTCATTACAGATGGTTGTGAGCCACCATGTGGTTGCCGGGAATTGAACTCAGGACCTTTGGAAGCGCAGGCAATGCTCTTAACCACTGAACTATCTCTCCAGCCCAGGCCCTTCTTTTAGGGGCCTTCTTTCAACACTAGAATTCCTAAGAGGTCACCCAAGCTCCTCCCGTACTGACAGGGAAACTGAGGCCCAGGGCTCCTCTAGGTCTCTGTGTCCCCCTTTGGGTTTCTCCACTCTCCGCTTCTGAGGCTGGGACATCATCACAACTGACTGCAGCTTCCCTGTGCCCTGTGACCCAGGAACTATGGCGAAGGGCTGCCCCAGGGGCATTGGCCCACCCCTTTTCCTAAACACTGGTGGACAGTGATGTCCTTGAGCCTACGTGGGCCACTTTTACCATCCTCTCTGTCACTTGTTTGTTTCCCATTTTTGAAATGGGGACTCTGTAGACCAGGCTGGCTCAGACTCAGAGATCCGCCTGCCTCTGCCTCCCGAGTGCTGGGATCATAGGTGTGCGTTACTTCCTTTGCTTGTTTTTGAGACAAAGTCTGACTACAGTCCAGACTGCAGCCCAGGCTAGCCTGGGACTCACAGCAATCCTGCATCATCTTCTTATGTGTGTGATGACAGATACGGACCTGCCACACCAAATACTTTTTCTTTTCTTTGATTTTCTTTCTTTCTTTTTTTTTTTTTTGTTTTTCGAGACAGGGTTTCTCTGTAGCTTTGGAGCCTGTCCTGGAACTAGCTCTTGTAGACCAGGCTGGCCTCGAACTCACAGAGTGCTGAGATTAAAGGCCTATGCCACCACCGCCCAGGCCTGGTTTTGTTTTTTGGAAACAGGGTCCCACTATGTAGCCCTGGCTGTCTTGGGATTCACAGAATCCCTCTGCCTCTGTCTCACAAGTGGCTGAGATTACAGATGTACACAGTCACCCGCAGTTTTACCTTATGTTTTGGGATAGTCTTTTTGATTAGGATCAGGGATCATTCGGTCCTGCTCTCTCCAGCGCTGGGGTTAGATATGACACAATGGATGATGGCTTTTTATGTGGGTGCTGGGGATTCGAACGAGTTCCTCCTGCTTGTAGCATGACTGACTAACCCCAGCTTAGTTCTTATTTTAAGACAATGTCTTACTATGTAGCCGTAGCCCAGGGGATCCCAAGTGTCTGTTAAGGATCTGGTATACAGTAAGCTCACTCACTATACCGATAGAATGATTTCCTAACTTCTCTGGGCCTCAGTTTGCCCCAATTGGGATGCTGTGGCTACCTTACAGGGCTGCCTCTGTAGAGCGGGGAAAGGGTTGCAAAGGGCAAGCGCTAAGTGCACTGATCCTCAAGGCATCAGCTGCATAGGGTCAGGAGGGTGAGGCGGGCCTGAAGGTTGGACGGAGAAAAGGAGGGGCGGGGACGAGGGCGAAAGTAGAGTGAGGGCAGCCCCTCCACCCGGGAGTCTTTGTCTCTTTTGCCTCAGGCGCCCAGGGACCTCACCATGGCAACCGACTCTATCGAGCAGCGGGCACGGAAGACGTGGGGGCCGAGGACTCGGCGACTGGGAGACGCAGGGAGATGATTTGGGGCCGCGGGACCTCGCTTTCCCCGCACTCCGCCGCGCGCCCCTAGGTCCCTGAGACTGATCGTGCGCGCGCAGGGCGCACAGACGGCGCATACCAGGCGCAGAGAAGGGACCCGGATTGCGATCCCCCGCGGGGCCGGAGACCCTGAGACCCGCAGAGCCGGAGGCGGAGGCGCCCTAACCGGGGGCGGGGCCGGGGCGGGGCCCGAGCGGCTGCAGAGTCCACAGACAAAGAGCCCGCGCACCGCTCCCGGCCTCGCGTCCCTCCCACGCGGGGGCCTGGGCTTTGTGTCCGCGCTCTGCGGTGGACTCCGCCCTCCCAGGTGAGCGAGCCGTCTGCGCTCCTGCATCCTCCTTCCCCAAGTACCCCCCTTCTGCTTCAGCCTCAGTTTCCCCGGGCCGCTTTGTCTATCCCTTGTCTCCCCACCTGGGAACTCCATCTGCGCACCTCCTGGTTTCCAGCGCGCCTTTGTCCCCTGCAACCTCGGCCTACAGCGCCCGCGTCACCATGATTGCTATGAAGGAGAAGAGTAAAACGCCGAAGGACAGCATGACGCTCTTGCCTTGCTTTTATTTCGTAGAGGTGAGTGGGGGGCCACGGAGATAGGTTTCCATGGCGTGGAGCTTAAGACACCGTCGCCTCCACGCTGCGGGGACAGGAGCCTGCACCGCGGAACCACGGCACCTGGAGCTGGGATGGGCGCGGGGGGGAGGGTAAGGCTGGGTCCAAGAAGCAGGGCTCTGTAGGTCGAGTAGGAGTTCCAGAAATTCAGAAGGGTCCTTTAGATTGTGGGAACAGACCAGGAAAATGCTAGGATGGTGGGCTTTCTTTTAAGGGCATGGGTCTGAAAATTGGGGCATGGTGGTGAGCAAGCCTCACCTGGGGAGGGTGGGAGCTGGGGACTTGGCCCTACAGCACCTTGGATGTATCTAAGACCTCTTCTGCTAATGGTATGGCTGCGTGCCCCCCCCCAAGACTAGCCAGCTGTGGTGGAGAATTGAGGGGTCTAAAAATAGAAGACAATACATGCATTCACTTGGTGCATACTAAGTGTGCATGATGGCGTTTTTCTCTGAATGACCAGATTCGGATGGGGACAGAAGCTGTGTGACAGACAAGCCCGGGTCAGCCTGGAGCCCAGCTTTGTCCCCAAAGCGGATCCCTCCCAGCAGGTGACCCTGTGTGGGCCACAGAGCAATTGGGGGAATGCTTAAGTTCCAACATGACAATAGATTAACCAAATCCCATCCTCTGCTCAGACTCTCAGGCTGACTCTCACCAGAATCCTTTGAAATCCTTCCAGAAATTGCTTACAGCTATTTTTTTCTCGCTCATTTAAAATTATTTTCATGAGTATCTTTAGTACTGGCAATAGAATCCAGGACCTGGACCTTGCCAGATCTGAGCTCCACCCTGACCACGCCCCCAGCCCCTCACGGGGGAGCGGGGGAATTCTAGGCGGAGCTCCACCCTGACCACGCCCCAGCAATTCATGGGGGGAATTCTAGGTGGGGCTCCACCCTGACCACGCCCCCAGCCCCTCACTGGGGGATGCTTGGAATGGGGCATCTCTGACCACATGCCCAGCTCCTCACTACAGGATTCTAGGCAGGACCCTATCCCTGACCATACCCCCAGCTCAGTTCCTCAGCCTCTTTCTGAGTTTTCACTCTAGCCCAGGCTGGAAGGGAACTTGACTGTATTCCATGTCAGGTTCAAAATCGGTCTTCCTGTCTCTGCCTCCCTGGTGCTGGGGCGCTATGATAGCAAGCACAGACCATCATGCAGTGCTAAGGTGAGAGCTAGCCAGGGCCTGAGAGTTCACCCACAGTCATAGGATGGACAGCAGGTGTCTTCCTCCATTGCTCTTTGACTGGGTCCCTCACTGGACCGGAAGCTCCATGTCCTCACCCTGCAGTACCCAAGTTTCAGGCAGCATCCAACTATTATCCCCACCTTGCTGTGTTGTAGCGGGAGTATGGAGGTCAGAGGACAGCTTTCAGGAGCCAGCTCTTCATTTCCCCCATGTGGGTCCAGGGATTTTATGCTTGGCAGCAGGCACGCTCCATACTGAGCCATCTTGCTGGCCCTATACAAGGGTTTTTATCCAGGGAGGACTTGACTTGTGCACACGAGGTACTCTAACCCCACGTGGGCACACTAACTTGTTTCTGAACCTTCATTTTCACACAGACCTGGAAGAGCCTGCACTGTTCCCCAAATGGAGGAGCAGGCTAAGGAACCCTAGAAGAACAGATGCTGGGAAGAGGGTACTTTGTTAGAGACTTTTGTTTTGTTTTGTTTTATGTTTGTTTGCTTTTTGAGACAGGGTTTCTCTGTGTAGCCCTAGGTGTCCTGGAATTCACTTTGTAGACCAGGCTGGCCTCAAACTCAGAGATCCACCTGCCTCTGCCTCCCGAGTGCTGGGATTAAAGGCGTGTGCCACCACTGCCCAGCAAGACTGGTTCTCTTTAAGTAGCCCAAGTTGATCCAGCTAAGGCTACAGACATGCACCACGATTGCGGGCAGAGAGAAGTGTAGCATTTCACACGCCCTGCTGTGTTTGCCCACACTGGCACTGGGACCCCAGTGAGCAGCAGATCTTAACCAAAGCGTGGGCCTTAGGCTATCTTTGCTCGGCTGTTGCTTTATTTTCAGTACAGATGCTTGTCGCCTTCTGTTAGAGCCAGGGCTCCAACAAACCCTTATAAATGGAGAATCCTCTGCGGAGGAGGGCATTTATGGGCTGACAGGCAGCTGTGGTAAAGACTCCTGCCGGCAAACCCGACAACCTGAGTTCTATCCCTGCGACTGGCACAATGCAAAGCTAAGATGATTCCCACAGTAGCCCTCTGACCTCCTCACCCACCCAGTAATAGAAAGGGACAGGCTAGCCGGGCGGTGGTGGCGCGCGCCTTTAATCCCAGAACTCGGGAGTCAGAGGCAGGCGGATCTCTGTGAGTTTGAGGCCAGCCTGGTCTACAAGAGCTAGTTCCAGGACAGGCTCCAAAGCCACAGAGAAACCCTGTCTCAAAAACAAAAAACAAACAAAAAGGTACAGGCTGGGTGTGGTGATGTATGCCTAGAGGGGAGCTGATCTGAGTTCCAGGCCAGCCTGATCTACAGAGTGAGTTCCAGGACAGCCAGGGCTGTTACACAGGGTAACTCTGTCTCAGAAAGAAAGAGGGGAAGGGAGAGGGAAGGGGCATGTGTGTGCTGTGGAACAATCCTTTGCTACACTATGAATATGTGTTACTCTCATTGGTTAATAAAAAGCTGACAGGCCTGTAGCTGGACAGAAAGTTAGGTGGGAAAACGAAATTGAGAATGAGAAGGAGAGAATGGGAAGAAGGAGGGTGGAGTCAGGAGGAAGGCCGGCCAGTCAGCTCTCCGCAGAACAAGTAGGTCATGTAGAAAATGAGGTAACAAGCCATGAGCCACATGGAAATAGAAATATGGGTTAATTTAAGTGTAAGAGTTAGGTACTAACAAGCCTGAGCTATTGGCCAAGCCTTTAAAATTAGTATTCAGTCTCTAAGCCGGTTACTGGGGTCAGGGTGGTCAGGACAGGAAACCTTCATCTATAGGCAAGGGGGTGTATTTCCTCACCTGACGCAGGTCGGCCACAACCCACTACATGCTGTATGAGTTGTTTTAAAACTATGGGCACACTCTTCATGTAACCTGCTGAAAGACAACGCAGAATGGAACAGTCCTGTGTGTGTGGTCAGTTCCATTATATACTGAAATGTAGCAGATCTTTTGGGGGCCACCAGCCAGCTCCCAAATGACGAGACAGAGACTTGTTATTAGTTATGATCCTTGGCCTTACCTTAGGCTTGGCCCATAGCTCTTGTAACTTAATTTATCTTGTTTCTCCTCATCTACGTTTTGCCTTGGGGCTTTTTACCTCTTTCATTCTGTGTGTCCTGCTCTCCGGCTTCTCGTGTCTGGCCCCAGACCTATCCTTCTCTTTGTCCCTCACTCTCTTCTCCTCCCCTCTCTCCTGAGCCTAGATTTCTCCTCCTTCTCTCTACCCACCAACCCAGCTATATCTGTACTGCCTAGCTATTGGCTGCCCAACTTTTTGTTTTGTTTTGCTTTGTTTCTTGAGACAGGGCTTCTCTTGTAGCCCTGTCTGTCCTGGAACACACTTAGAGCAGGCTGGCCTCGAACTCACAGAGATCTGCCTGCCTCTACCTCTGGAGTGCTGGGATTAAAGGTGCGCGCCACTCCCCCCCCCCCCCAGTATCCAGTATTTATTTATTTACTGGAAACAAAATTTCAGTATGTAGCTCTGACTGACTTTGCCTCTGTCTCCCAGGATTAAAGGTGTGCACTGCCCTATACTGACTACATAATTTATTTATGCTCATGGCTGTTTGCCGTGAGTACTACATGCATGCTTGCAGGAACCTGTGGAGGTCAGAAGAGGACATAGAAGCCCCTGGAACTAGAGTTACAGAAGGTTGTGAGCTGTCCTGTGGGTGCTAGGAATTGAACTCCAATCTGGAAAAGCTGGCAACGTTCTTAAGTATCACACTCCAGCCCTTGGCTTTCACACACACACACACACACACACACACACACACACACACACACACACATTTGTTGTTGTTCTTTTTCAAGACAGTGTTTCTCTGTGTAGTAGCCCTGGCTGTTCTGGCACTCACTCTGTAGACCAGGCTGGACGCGAACTCACAGAGCTCCACCTGCCTCTGCCCGAGTGCTGGGGTTAAAGGCGTGTGCCACCACCGCCACCTGTATTCATTCCTTTTCTGCAGCTGGGGAAACTGAGATCCCAGGCAGACCTCACCCATTTCATTCATCTGCCTCAGACCTCTTGTACCGAAGGAGACCAATAAATACTCCTTAACCTGAGGGAAACTGGCCAACCCTGTCACCCAGCATTAGGAGGCTGAGGCAGGAGGATCAGGAGTTCAGGCCCATCTTCAGTTAAGCTGTGAGTCTGAGGTCAGCCTGGGACATGGGATGCTATGTAAATGAATAAATAATTTGGATGCTCCTTTGATGCTGACCCGCTCCCTCAGGCCACTTCCCCAGGTCCTTTCAGCGACAGCTATTTCCCTGCTTGAGTCCCAAGGGCTCCACTTTCAGGAGCCGTGGCCCCTGCTCTGTGGAAGGAGCAGTGACCCTGGCATTATACTCCAGGTGGCAGAGACACACGAGGCAGGAACGAGGGCCTCAGCACCAGCCACGTGCTGGTGCCATTTGAAGCTGCATAGTGGGTGGGTGATAGAATAAGAGACAGGGAAATGCCACTAGGGAAGCTGCTCTAAGAAAGGCAGGACTTTGCCGGGCGGTGCTGGAGCACGCCTTTAATCCCAGCACTCGGGAGGCAGAGGCAGGTGGATCTCTGTGAGTTCGAGTCCAGCCTGGTCTACAAAGTGAGTTCCAGGACAGACTCCAAAGCCACAGAGAAACCCTGTCTTGAAAAAACAAAAAAAAGAAAAAAGAAAGGCAGGACTGACTAAGTAAGCCTGGTTAAGGAGCAGCCGAAGGAGAGGGCTATAAACAGAATATATGTCTGTGTGTGTGTATGATGGATGGATTAATAGATGAGAGGTAGGTGGATGGGTGGGTGGATTTATAGGTGGGTGGGTGGACGGGTGGGTGAGTGGATTCATAGATGGGCAAATGGATGGATGGGTGGATGAGTAGAGGAGTGGGTGGGTGGGTGGTGGCTGGACAGATGGGTGAGTGGGTAGACAGGATAGATAGTGGACAGATGGATAGGCGGTGGATGAGTGGCAGATGGATCGATACCGAGGGAGCCCTTGTGTGGCTGAACCGTTTCCGGACTGTGCAATGGCTCTTCCCTTTGCTGCATAGCTGGTTGCAGAAATGAATCTCTGTGCCATACTAAGGCTGTGGTGGGACAGCCAGTAACCTGGACCATCTGCCTCCCCCAAGCTGCCTATTGTGGCTTCCTCCATTGTGTCCTTATACTTCCTGGAGCTGACTGACCTGTTCAAGCCAGCCAAGGTGGGCTTCCAGTGCTACGACCGCTCGCTGTCCATGCCCTACGTGGAGACCAATGAGGAGCTGATCCCACTGCTCATGTTGCTGAGTCTGGCCTTTGCGGCACCCGCGGCATCTGTGAGTAGCCTGTACCAGGACCCTGGGTGCTTGGGTCTCTCACTGTGACCCTGCCTGACCTGTCTGTCCCTTGGGGGGGGGGCAGATCATGGTTGGCGAAGGCATGGTCTACTGCCTGCAGTCCCGGCTGTGGGGCCGTGGCCCAGGGGGCACAGAGGGCAGCATCAACGCAGGTGGCTGCAATTTCAACTCCTTCCTCAGGCGGACAGTGCGCTTTGTAGGTGAGTGACTGTGGACTCCCTGATCCTGCCTTAATGTCCATTCATGGGGGGTTACAGAGTGGATGGGCTTTTGGGGGGACACCCCTCCCCCTGCTCCCTTCCCCTGGCCTGGCCCTCTCTCCCTCAGGTGTGCACGTGTTTGGCCTGTGTGCCACGGCTCTGGTGACGGATGTCATCCAGCTGGCCACCGGCTACCACACACCTTTCTTCCTAACCGTCTGCAAACCCAATTACACTCTGCTGGGCACTTCCTGTGAGGCGAACCCTTACATCACACAGGACATCTGTTCTGGTCACGATACCCATGCCATCCTGTCGGCACGGTGAGCTTAGACCCCGAGCTGCAGTGGGACGATCACGATCCCCTACTCTAGTGACCTTAGGGAAACAGGCTGCCCCTAGTCCAGCGGGGTTGACATGGTGCCTCTTGCAGGAAAACCTTCCCGTCTCAGCATGCCACTCTGTCGGCCTTTGCTGCTGTGTACGTGTCGGTGAGTGATGAGCCCCATGCTGTGTCCTGTGCCCATCTGTGGGCAGTAGGCACAACCTGACCTACCTATGTGCCGGCCCAGATGTACTTCAATTCAGTCATCTCAGACACCACGAAGCTGCTGAAGCCCATCCTGGTGTTCGCCTTCGCCATTGCTGCTGGGGTCTGTGGCCTCACCCAGATCACCCAGTACCGCAGCCATCCTGTGGATGTCTATGCTGGCTTTCTTATTGGTGCTGGCATTGCTGCCTACCTGGTGAGAGTGGGGGCTAACGAGGAGGAGGTCTGAGGGAGGAGGCTGGCTGGCCACCAGTGGAATTTAAGCAGGGGGGCTGAGTGGCCAGAGCCTGGGGTCTGAAGGAAGGCTTCGCCCACGGATTCTGCATGCACCCATCATCACAGAATGCTGGTGCCTCCCTGTGGCCTGCAGGCACTGTCCCCTGCTGAGTAGCAGGCCTCATGCAAATCCTTATCCCTAGGCCTGCCATGCAGTGGGCAACTTCCAGGCACCACCTGCAGAGAAGGTGCCTCTGCCAGCTCCTGCCAAGGTCGCCCTGCGAGCGCTGGCACAGCGGGGTCATGAGTCCATGTATCAGCAGAATAAGTCTGTCAGCACAGACGAGCTGGGCCCTCCGGGGAGGCTAGAGGGTGTGCCACGGCCTGTGGCTCGAGAGAAGACATCTCTTGGCAGCCTGAAGCGGGCCAGTGTGGATGTGGACCTGCTGGCCCCACGCAGCCCCATGGGCAAGGAGGGCATGGTCACCTTCAGCAACACACTGCCCCGTGTCAGCACGCCCTCACTGGATGACCCCGCACGGCGCCACATGACCATCCATGTGCCCCTCGATGCCTCCCGTTCCAAGCAGCTCATCAGTGAGTGGAAGCAGAAATCCCTGGAGGGCCGTGGCCTGGGGCTACCCGATGAGGGTAGCCCTATGCACCTGCGTGCCCCAGCAGAGCCCATGCCAGAGGAAGAAGAGGAGGAAGAAGAGGAAGAGGAGGAGGAGGATGAGGAGGAAGGGCCCGTGCCACCCTCACTCTATCCCACTGTGCAGGCTCGGCCAGGGCTCGGGCCTAGAGTCATCCTTCCTCCAAGGCCAGGGCCCCAACCCCTTGTGCACATCCCTGAAGAAGGAGTGCAGGCTGGAGCTGGCCTGTCACCTAAGAGCAGCTCATCAGTGCGGGCTAAATGGCTGTCAATGGCCGAGAAGGGCGGGGCGCCAGTGGCTGTGGCTCCATCACAGCCACGGGTGGTCAACCCACCTAGGCTTCTGCAGGTCATTGCCATGTCCAAAGCAGCAGGGGGCCCCAAGGCTGAGACAGCCTCATCCTCCAGCGCCAGCTCCGACTCCTCACAATACCGCTCCCCATCAGACCGTGACTCGGCCAGCATTGTCACAATCGATGCACACGCACCCCACCACCCCGTGGTGCACCTGTCTGCTGGCAGCACACCTTGGGAATGGAAGGCCAAAGTAGTGGAGGGTGATGGCTCCTATGAGCTGGGAGACCTAGCGCGAGGCTTTCGAAGCAGCTGCAAACAGCCTGGCATGGGCTCGGGTTCTCCAGTTAGTGATGTGGACCAGGAGGAGGCCCGACTTGGGGCTGTTGCCACTGTTAACCTCGCCACTGGGGAGGGTCTGCCCCCTCCAGGCTCAACTGATGGTGCCCTAGGTCCAAGCAGCCGTGAATCCACCATGAGGCGCCAGGTGGGTGGGTTGGGGGAACGGGAAGTGGAAGCTGAGGCAGAAAGTTACTACAGGAGGATGCAGGCCCGCAGGTACCAGGACTAAGCCTGGCAAACCTGGTGGGGGGGATGACGTGGGACGCCAATAAAAGCTGAAAGTGACAGTCCTGGTGTCTGAATGTCCTTAACCTAGAAGACATGCAGTTTCCCAGCCCTGTCCCTTCTCTCCATGGGACCCATACTTGGCCCATGCCAAGCCCTCCAGTCCCCAATGCCCAATGACAGGCAGAGGCGCGCAAGACACAGGCGTTTATTGAATCCAGGCCCAGCCCGGGCGATACCGCTACAGCTCAGAATGAAGGGCTCAGGGAAGGCACAGGTTAGAAAACTGCTTTAATGGAAACTTCCCGACATACCATCTGGGACGGGGTGGAATGTAGCCAGGGCTGGCCCTGGGACAATACTGAGCCTGTAGTTGTTACCAAAATATATATCTGTCACCATAAAAAACTGCTGCAATGCCTCAGCCCCACACAGGTATAAAAATCATAAATATTTACACTCTTGCCGCTCCTTCACAGAACCAAGGTCCAGGGAGCCCCTCCCGTAGAGACAAGCTAGGCATGACATGGGCATACTGGGAGGGCATTAAGGCCTAGAGGTCAGCCCCTCACCTGGGCCTAGTCAGAGGCAGGCAAAAAAACAACTTTGGTCCAAAATTTGAAGGTAGGAGCCCAATGGTTTCAGGGCTGTTTTCCCCAGGCAGGGGCGGCACTGGCCTGGGCCCCACCCGGAAGTTGGTCACCAGGAAGGAGGGGACGCGCACAGGGACACAGAAGCTTAGAGTACACATAGACCACTGTATCATCGCTATAAAAAGTTACTTAAAACTCTATCTCTTATAAATGGAAAAAGATTTGGGTATTTGGTCAAGTGGAAATATTGCTAGGCACAGGTGTCTGTGACCACACAGAATAGAATACAAAGGTCACATGAGGCTCGGCAGCTGAGGATGGCCTGGGCCTCCTGGGCTGGCCAGGGACATGGGAGAATCATGTCACTTGATTATAAGGGGTAGGGGCGGTGGCCACAGCTCCTGCATGGCATAGGAAGCCTGTAGTGCAGGCCTCGGCTCACCGGCAGGTCTAGCGACAGACTTGGTGGCTTGAGAGGGTGGGTGTGTGGCCGCAAGGTGGGCTGGTTTTGTAAGGCACGAGAAAGCGGCTGTGTTCGGGGGCACCGCTGTGGCCTCACGCCTGAGCTCCTCAAGGCATGGTGCCGGGCCTGACTGGGCCTCTGTGGCCTAAGCCATTTCCCGCCACAGCAAAGTGGACTAGATTTAATTTTTTTAAAAACAGGTAAACTGATCTCTCTTTAAAAAAATAAAATCTCTGGTCTGTAAGGTCACTTCAGCTGCTTTTTAAAGTGGCTTTTCTGGAATGGTGGAAGCTGTCGCAGGCCCACGTGCATCTAGATGGTAGACTTTGAGAAGGACACACGCAGGTGGTGGTTCTCGCCCAGGTCATGGTTGTGCAGCTCAATCAGCGCCTGCACCGCCTCCTCCACAGAGCCCATCTGGATCAGCGCCATCTTGCGGTCCTTCCTGCAGGGGTGGGGTGCAGGGTGGTCAGAGGGGCTGAGGCAGGGTCAAGGCAGGAAGTGTGGAGAGTGGAGCAGGGCTGTACTCACTGGAAGAACTTGAAGCCTTTGACCACACCACCATTGCTGGAGAAGAGGCTCTTGAGGTCATCCTCTGACACAGAGGGCCTGCAGGCAGACAGGAGGCATCTGGCTGGGTCCCACACACATAGGGGGGGCACAACACATGGACAGCAGGCAGAGACAAAGACTAGGAGCCATTCAGGGCTCACAAAGGAACAAGCTACCCTTTGGCTAACTCACTCACGGGATATTAGAAAGGTGAAGAGTGGCTGAGGGTGGGAAGATGTTCTGGAAGTTCTTGGAGCCTGGCTTCTTGAAGCGATGCAGCGGTGAGCTGCCATAGTCCTTGGTCAGGCCCTGGTCCTCCTGTCCCTCACGAGGCAGCTGCACACTCTGATGCTTTGACAGTGTGATGCGCACTGACTTCCCATGCAGCTTGTGCCCATTCAGGTGGCTCATGGCTGGGCAAAGGGTGGGAAACAAGTGAGCAGCAGGCCCCATGCTCACCTGCCCTGTTGGCAGCCTCAGCTGCAGTCGGTACAAGCCTAGGCCCTCCCTCCAGTGGCTTCTCACCCAGCTGGGCCTGGCTGCCGTCGGCCATCTGTACAAGTGCATTCTCCTTCTTGTTGAACAGAATCTTCACCCGCTGCACATCACCATAGACGCCTTTGAAGCCCAGGGACAGAGAATGAGATGCCTGGCCTCTTAACCTCTCCCACCCACTCAATCCACCCACTCCCCACCCCTCACGCCCCAAGCTCTCGCCGGCCAGATTTGTTTAGTGGGTACCGGGAGCCTGCGTCTCACAGTCCAAGGCCTGCTAACGGGCACTGTGCTCGGCAGTCTCGGACTCCAGACAGCTGTCAGAACAGCCAAGTTCACATGCTACTGACACGCTTAGCTCTGGAAGCATGCAGGGTGGTAACCATGCGTGTCTACTCAGTACAATCCGCAAACTGGAAGCAAACCACGGACCGAGGCAGAAGGCCAAACACAAACTCAATAGTACATCGCAGGGTGTAAAATAATCAAATAAACGAAACCAAGATAATAAAAGTGAGAATAACATACCGAAGAGAATAAAGAGGCTTTGGGGTGTGACTCTCTTTAGAGACAGCAGAGGAAGGCAGCAGGGGACAGGGAGAGGGAGAGGTCAAGGGGGCGAGTGCCAATCGTCCACGAGGAAGACAGTCCCCGCAGGCGAGCAGGTTCATGATGATGAAGTTGTCAGGATGTTAATATTCAAGGGCAGGTTGGTTTCCGGAGAGCGGGTTTGAGAGGGGAGTTTGTTTTTATTGATTTATGTTTTGTTTGTTTCAAGCAACAACAGGAAGCAGAAGAACCGTGCAGTCAGTTGGCAAAGAAATTCCGGATCAGGCAAGAAAAAAAAATTGGGAGGGGAGGGGAGGAAAGAAAAAAGTAGCAAAACACAGGTCAGTAAATACGTAGGAAAATGAGGCAGTGTTCCACACGCACTCACGCACACTCGCACATTCTTGCACACACACGTTCACGCGTGAAGAGAAGCACTGCACGCAGGCTCAAGGGCCATGGCCAGCACTGCAGCCAGGACTAAGAACTGAGGCAAGGAGTGGAGCCTGTTAGTTCCCAGGGGGCGGGCGTGGGGCTCAGGACAGCTGCAGTGGACTGGCTGGAGCAGGGCAGGCCTGGAGAGCCAAAGAGAGCAGCCCGAGGCACTGCCACACACAGACTGGTCCTGGAGAGTAACACCGAGCCTCTAGGGCCACTCTACAGAGCTCCAGCCACCTCCCCCTTAGCAGGCACTCCTAGGCCTCCTCCTTGCCGTGCCCCACATTAACTCAGACTGCCTTGTACAGGAAGAAAAACACCCCGGCTCTGAGCACTGAGGCCGGGGTGCGAATGGAGCTGAGAGGAAACAGAAGACCTCAGAGCAGCTGGGAAGGAGCGGAGGCCAACAGGAGCAGACAGAGGGCAGCACGCCTGTGCCCACAGTGCCTGGGACACCCAGAGCCCCTTCCTGCCATCCAATGCACCCACCAGCGCCTGTGGTCAACCAGCACCCCATCACTATTCCAGGTACAAGCAGAGCAGAGCAACACCCACATACCTCAGGGTTCAGGTTGCTGACCAAAAGGACGGAATTCCCGGCGCCTGCCAGGCCTGGGATGGCGATGCGGCCGGCGGCAGCAGCTGCAGCAGCAGAAGGTATGGCTAGGGGGGCCAGCGCTCCGTGGACATTAGGGACAGAGAGACCTGCAAGGGAAAGTAGTGTGGATGTGAGTCTGGATGGCTGTGCCAAGAGGAGGCAGGCAAGGCACCCTCTTCTCACACACAGCCACAAGGTGTCGCCTGGCTATGGACTGCCCAAGAGGCCACGCACACTGCCTGGCACCATGGCCAGTCCGAGTGTGTTCAGACTACATGCGCCCGACAGCACAAAAGCTCTGGTCGACACGGGCCCTCTGCAAGCAGGGCCTGCCACAGACACGTCCGGCTGTGCACGCATGCGGCGCCCATTCCTCCATGCAGGCTCGGGCGGCACGCGGAGGCTGAGGCCCATGCTTCTCAGCCCTGGAGGCCACTTGCTTACCAGGCCATTAAATTCAATCTACTAGGGACACTGCATCCTCGTCCTCGCCCAAGGTGCTTGAAGGGAACCAGACCAAAGACTGCATGATTAGTACTTCATTTCTAACACCAACGGAGGGCGCCTGGCCCAGCCCTGCCTGAGACTGTCATGCCCTGCCTGAGACTGTCATGCCCTGCCTGCCTGGGAAATGCTGCCAGAGGCCCCTTCCCCTCTCCCCACAAGGGGGCCCGGGACCTGACACTCAGGGCCAGCGGCATCCCGGTCTATGAGCAGCTATGGGGTTGTGTGGGCATGCAGGCGCCGGGGTCAGGATGAGCGTGAATACCTGCGGCCTGAGGGATGGCAAAGGTGGGAGGGAACCCGGCTCCTGCATACGGAGAGGCTGACATTATGCCGGGCGCACCTAGAAACAAACAGACACTAATCACTGCACCTCACCTCACGACTGGGCCGGACATGGGCAGGACTGCTGAGTGGCTGGGCTATGCAGTGCCAGGGTGGCAGGGAACCTGACAGAGCTAGGTGGCCTTTCCCACCCCGCTGACTTGGTGCATCTCAGTACAGCATCTTACCAAAGGCTGCAGCCATGGTCTGGTCCAGTGAAGGCTGACTGTCCCCAGAAGGCAAGTCGGGCCGAGTATAATCTCTGCTCTTGTCATTGTTGTATTTGACATTGAGACTGGTGAGCTTGGAGAAGTCAATGCGCAGTGTGCAGCAGGCGTTGTAGATGTTCTGGCCATCCAGCGACTATGGGGAGACAATGGTGAGTGTGGCCCAAGAATAGGACTGCCCACCTCACCAGAAGCCCAACTCACCAGCTTAGCATGCTGGGCGCTCACAGGGTCGGCATACTGCAGCAAGGCCTGGAACTGATTATTCTTGGTGAATGTGATAATCTTCAGGACTGTACCAAACTTGGAGAAGATCTGAAAGAGAGCTGTGTGAGTCCCAGCTGCGGGCAGATGGGACCCACCTCTTGGTGTAGGGTGTGCACCCACCACCACCCACCTGGTGCAGCACGTCCAGGGTCACTGGGTAGAAGAGGTTTTCCACAATGATCCTGAGTACTGGGCTCTGGCCTGCCATTGCCATTCCAGCATCCACTGCAGCAGCAGAGGCTGCCAAGGCCAGATTTCCGGACTGCACAGAGTTCACGGCCTGCAGGGCTGCCTGGGCACGCTGTGGATGAACCATCATGAGCTTGCGACCCAGGGCTGAGGCAGGGAGCCAGACCACCCGCCCGCCTGTCCCGCGAACACACCGCCTGGTTCGGCGAGCTGTCCGTTTTGAGCTCCTTGTGGTTAGAGAACTGGATGTATATGGGCTGTCCACGCAGCACGGGTGCCACTGACGTGTAATAGTTGACCATGGTATTGGCAGCCTCTTCCGTGTTCATTTCAATGAAGGCCTGGTTCTTCCCCTTCAGCATAAGGAGGTTGGTAACCTTCCCAAAGGGCAGCCCCAGGGAGATGACCTCGCCCTCAGTGACATCACTAGGTAGCTTGCGGACATGGATGACTCTGGAAGGAACCCCTGTGCTCCTGTTGTCACCTTTGAACTTCTTGCTATCATTTCCATTGGCTGAAAAATGAATATGGGTGCATTTGGGAGGACTGCAAGCCCTTTCCTGCCTCTGGCTGGGTCCTACTCTCCCCAACCCCACCCGTTCCCAAGCCAGGCTTCCCCAGGGCACTCCCTGATTGAGAAAGGCCAAGTGTGGCTGAGCACTCTCACCTGCTGAAGCCGAGCTGCTCATGATGAAGGGGCCGTTGCTGACACACGTGGAGAAGAGCTCGTCGGATCCCCGCTGGGAAGAGAGCATGAAACCTCAGCTCCAGCCTGACCCCTCCTGTCCTACCCACCCCCAGGGACATGTACAGTGTCCCAAGCCTGCCTGTGGCTTTAGTGCTCACAACCAGCAGCCATGTGGGAGGGCCCCACCTAGCAGGTCGTCTGCCCAGAGCGCACAGCTGCCAGCCTCACGGTACCCTCCTGGCAGAGGTGCTGGCAGCTTCCACAGAAACAAACACCAACCCTGCTGCCCTGGCCATACTCCGAGATAGTGGCTGTACCTGGTTGAGTGGGACCATCCAGTGATGGAAGCCACTCACTGGGGAACACTCAAGCTGACCCCACAGTGGGGACCCCTCCTTGCCAGAAGCAATTTGTTTGATTAGTTTGGCTGAGCCAATCCCTTCCTGGAAACTACAGAGGACCTAGGCTCAGTACAGCAAGAGATGACCTGCCACCCAGAGTAAGCCTCAGACCAGAGCTCCCTGGCTATCTATTCCTAGCCAGCCACAGACCCTGAAGTTAAACACCTAGGGACTTGGGGCCACCATCTTGTCCATGTCTTATTCCATCCTCACTGAACATTATCAAGGGCACTGGTTTTCATCCTCCAGTAACACCTGGACTGACCCACTGTGAGCTGACAGATCTAGAGCTTGCACACTAATGTCTTAAGATCAAGGGCTACAGAGGGACATGGACCTGCCCAGCATGGGGGGCAAGACCCTGACATGCAAAGCCCAGAAAGTCACTTCCTGTTGGCAGCCAGTCTCCCATGAGGTCTCTCAGGCCTGACCCTACTGGGAGGGTGACTTCCGTCTGGACTGGGCGGGAGGAGCAGCGCTTCCTGTAGTTCTGCCCCTGGCAGGCTGCCGGCGCTAACAGTCTCCTAGTTGGTTCAGGAGCCCAGACTATCAGAGGAACTCCAGGCACCTGGGCCAACAACCCCAAATGGCTATGCAGAAGACAAAGGCATGTGAGACCACAGCACAGGGAAGCCACTGTCAGGGCAGCCTTCCGGAGTGCTTGCCAGTCCAGAGCAAGGAAGGCCTGGTCTTTCTCTACCCAGAACTGCCTGCTTCTAACTTGCCCAGTATGCCCTCTGTGGCTAGCCAGAATGGGAGTCTTGTGCACGAGGCAATCCAGGTCAGCAAGCAACACCTTGCCCAGTCACCTGCAGGCCTGGACCTAAGTGGGGACCCTCCCTCCACCACTGAGCACACAGGTTAGTCTGAATCTGCGGGAAGGGAGAGCAGCAGACAGGTGCAGACACAGTCCACAGAGGAAAGAAGGGAACTAGTCCAGACAGCAGCCTGGTAGTCAGCCCAGGTGGCCCTGGGGCCTCACCTGTGGGGCCTTCTGAGGGCAGGAAACTACCGCCACCCACTATGGCTTTCAATTCTAAATTGAAAGCTCACCCAACAGAGCAGGACCAATCCCTGACACAGACCTGCAACTGTCATCCCAAGGTTTAGGACAGCGGACATAGCAGCCCTTCTAGTCCCAGACCCCACCCCCAAGTGCCAAGGGAGCTAGAGGCGTGCTACTGTCCCCTACTATGTGAGTCGCTGAGGAGTGAATGGAGTCCAGGGGAGACCTGCCTGGTCAGCAGAGACTCAGACAAGTCTGCTAATCTTCACCTCAGAACATGCCACACCTCCAAACCAAACCCACATGGGCGGGCAACACTCAGTAAGTGCCCAAATGCCTGAACCCACTACTCAGATGAAGGCCTAACAGCAGGACAAAACGAGCCAGAAAGAGACCAGCACAGAGCTGCAGTCAGACCAGAAAAGGGTCTTAGGCCTTCATATCACTTGGGTGGAGAGTGTGTATGCACCTGTGCCATCCTTTCCTACTGGTCTTTGTAGACTGGACCAGGGGCAGGCCACCTTACAGCAGAAGCACGGTCTAGCTATGACTAGAGCAGGGCTGGGTGCAATGCCAAGCAAGAGACACCTACCTTTGTACCGACTGCTATGTCTGGGACGATGCTGTGGAGAGAAAAAGAGACATCAGCACTGTGGGGCCTGGAAGGCCCTCTGCCAGGTGGGCAGGGAAGTGAGCCACCCATTGAGTCTCCACTTGAAAGGGGGCCATCATTGTCCTCAGAGCCCCTCCCTCCTTCCATGCAGGACCCTGCTCCTGCCTTTGAACACATTAAGAGGGTCACTTTCTACAAAGTCTACCAGTGACCCGGGTCCACTATTCGACTCCTGGGTATCCCATAATTCTAGGAGCCCAGAAAGCTGGTAAAGGCAGTAGCCAAAGACAGGGATTCCTGAGTGGGGGCGGGGAGCTCCAGAGCCAGGCGGCTGATGGCAGTCAAAGTGGCCTTGTTACCATTTACAAACCAACAGAGCTGCCCGGATACACCCTAGGTTACTGATCAACCCCATCCCCTCGTGACTGCACTCCGCCTCACCTGCTGCACCTAGCCTGCATTAACAGGCAGTAGCAAGCCTGCCTTGGCTGGCCAGGTTCCCAAGTCACTCCAAGAGTTCCGCCTAGGGAAGTGGTGCCTGGGTTGCGTGACACTGATCCTTAGTGGGCACCTCTCTGCTTTACTGCATGTCTTCCAAAACCCTTTATGAGACAGTCTCTCTACAAGCCCCTGGCTGACCCGGAACGCAGCGATCTGCCTGTCTCGGCCCGGATTAAAGGTGCACACCACCGAACCCGGCTCAAAGATTCTTAGTAATTTGCTAACCGACTACATCTGGAGGCTCTCGCGTGTCACATCAGCACTCAGGCTGGGACAGGAGGACGGCAATAGGTACAAGCCCTGAGGCCACGCCGAAATATTTTCTTTTATAGGACTGATTCTTAAAAGAAAAGAGCAAAGCTGCTACTAAGCGTGGTGACTCACAGCACTACGAAGGCTAAGTTGGGAACCTCAGGAATTCAAGGTCAGTCTGTCTCGAAAAACCCAAACAAGTTTCAAGAAAAAAGTCGGAACTACCAACGCAGGCCTTTAGTCCCAGCACTCGAAAGGCAGGGGCAGCGGATCTTTTGAGTTTGAGGCCAGCCTGGGCTACACTGAGACCCCCGTCTCCAAAACAAACCCGAAACTACAAACAAAAGTTTGCCGAGCGCAGCGGCGCGTCCCGGAAGCGCGCAGAAGGCCAGAAGCCAGGCCGGCGCGCACTCTGGCCCATCGCGCCTCGGTCGGGGGCTGCGGACCCGGACCCGGCCTCCCGACTCCTTCCCACGAGGCGCGGAGGGCGCGCGCCCTCAGACCCACGCACGCACACGCACGCGGCGCCGGACGGGGAGCGCGAAGGGACATTCGTCGGGCACGCGGAGAGCCGGCACCCATTGGAGGACGGGAAGCGGGAAGGGCCAGCGCGCCGGGCCGCTTCCTGTGAGCGCGGCTCACCAGGGGAGCGCGTGCACGCGGGGAGGGGGCGCTGGGTTGCTTCGGAGGCGCGCGGCCACCGGAAGTGCGCTGGGAGAGTGGGTTAGAAGGAAACGAGGTATGGGTGCGGCCCCCCCTAAACCAGCCGGGCTCCTCGCCGGCCTCCGCCGCCCGGGGTTCCGAGCGCGCCACGCGGACGGAGGCCGGCCACGCGCGCGCGCGCCGCAGCGGCTGGAGGGGCCGGCGTGCGTGGCGGCGAAGCCTGGGACGCGGCGCTGAGAGCAGCGGGAGAGGGGCGCGGCACTACTCACCCGTCCATGGCACACGGAGCAGACCCGCGGGGGACGGAGCGGAGGCGCAGGAATAGCAGGGACCGACCCAACGGCTCCGAGTTATAGACTCACAAGATGGCGGAGACGCCCGCACACGTCCCCGCGCGCGCTACTCATTGGCTCCCACCGCCGACGGTGGGCGTGGCTAACCGTGCCTGCCCCCGCCAACGCCTCCCATTGGCCAGGGCGCTACTCCGAGGGCGAAACCCAGACGGGCTGCAGACGGCTATTGGGAGAGACGTCCTTCAGTCAAGGCGGAGGACGGAAACGACCTGTGGGGGAGGGGGAGGGCGTGAACGAGTCGGCGCACGTGATAGCATCCGAGCCAATGAGTGAGCCCTCGTCCGGCCCGTGGGAAGCCATCTTGAGAGTGGGTACGTGGCGGGTCAGATGCAGAGAAGCGTGCTTGCGGGAGATTGCCGCCATGTTGCAAGCGGGCAATGGAAGCCGTTGGTCTTCAGCGTGAGGGCAAAGCGAAGTGTGTCGCCATCTTAAAACCGGGCAGTAATTCCCTTATCACACCCATCTTGCTTGCGGTCACGTGACCAAAACTTCTCCTTTAAGCCGAGTTTCTCATAGACTAGAGAGCAGGAGATGGAGGCCACGTGCTTCGTAGACGCAGTCCCGACTTGATTGTGCATTATTCCTTTCTATCTTTTGTCTCCCCCACAGCGGCCAAGCGCCACCTGTGTTGCAGAAACGGGAAAACTGACAAAACGGACCGTAGTGTGGCCGGCTCTGCCTATAGCTGGGGAAAACGAGGCCACAAGGTGTCGAGTTGCGTGCCCTACAATTAGGCTCAAGAGCAAGCACAGTCCACTGGAGGAGCAGAACCTCGCCTTCTTGAGCCTCCACCCCGGGAGAGCACTCAAAACGACGGATATCCCAGGAGCCAGGGTTCCAGTCTTGGGGTGGGGGTGAGAGCTGGAGCCCAGTGCAGGCTTCAGAGCCCAGTGCAGGCTGCAGAGAGATTCTGGGCATGCCTTTGATATGGCTCACAAAGACGCAAATTACTCGGATTCTCGTTGACTTGGTTTTCTGCTTAAAAAAAAAGAAAGAAAGAAAGAAAGAAAAGAAATGAAAAAAAAAAAGCCAGGAAAGGGGAAAAGTTTCTCCCTGCACAGAGGTGAGCCGAGCACCCGGCCTCCCTTTTCTGTGGTCCTGAGTACTGAGTAGGAGGAGGGTAGGTCTGGCAGCCGCGCTGGTTTCTTGCAGGCCTGGCCAGGGGCCCAACAGCCTTAGAGCCCTAACGCGGGCCTGGTGCCAGAGGATTCCAGCCTGGATTAGGGGCGGCTGCCGATTTCCACGGAGGCCCCTCCAGGAGAGGTCTTTAAGGCCCCAGCCAGCCCGCAGAACAGCTAGCTTGAAGGCCCAGAATCACTCACTAATCAGGACCGTCCCGCGGATTTAGAAGAAGCCTCACAACAAGCTGAGGATTTGAGCCCTCTGGGACTCCCATTAGGTCCTGACTGGACCATGGGGCCAAGGTTGACTGCCAGTCTTTGTTCTCTCGGTGGCTGGTGCCAAGCGTGGGCCCCACCCTCGGAAGCCAACCTGTGTCGGTGGATGTGCAGGGTTGGAGACTGCCGGTCTCCAAACACAGGTCTACACTGCACTGGCTGGGTCTATTAAAAGCCACTTTGGAGCCTGGACTCTTGAAATGGCCTTGTTCATCTTCCTGTCTGGTTTCTAGTCAGATCTCCAACACTCGACTGAGATTCCCTAACCTGCCTGGACTCCCTCTTTGAAGCTCTGCCTCAGGGCCTTTGCACAACATTTCCTTGGGGCATCCGACTCCCTCCCTTAATCTTTCCTCAGGGCCTTCGTTCCAGCATACAGGAAAACTGTATCCCCCATCTCTGAAACAGGCTGAACCCCCATGCAGAAGACCCAACCTTAGGTAGAGAGCAAGCCACAAAGCCAGGAGGAAGCTGGTCTTAGGCAAGCCTGTGTGTGAAGGACATCAGTGCAAGTCTTCCAGAACCGTCTGCAGCGCCGGGAGAGCTGAGCTGCAGAGCAGAGAGGAAGAGCCGCAGCTCAGCAAGACCCTTCCCAAGCTACAGATAAAGTGAGGGCCACTGGGAGACAACAGGAAGATTGCAAGTTCAAGATCAGCCTGTAGTACAGAGTTCGTTGTTGTTGTTGTTCTTATTTTGTTTTTTCCGAGATGGTTTCTTTGTAGCCCTGGCTGTCCTGGAACTCACTCACAGAGATCCCCCTGTCTCTGCCTCCCAAGTACTGGGATTAAAGGTTTGTGCCACTGTGCCCAGCTTGGATTGTTTTGAGACGAGACCTCAACTCTGTGACCCTGGTTGTCCTAGAATTCGTCAATCCTAGGCTGGCCTCAAGCTTGCAGTGATCCTCCTTTTTCTGAGTCATGGAATGACAGGTCTAGACCGGTACACGCAGCCAGAGTGAGTTCAAGACCAGGTTGGGAAGGGCGGTGGTGGCGCACGCCTTTAATCCCAGCAGAGGCAGGCGGATCTCTGTGAGTTCGAGGCCAGCCTGGTCTAGGAGAGCTAGGACTATTACACAGGGAAACCCTATCTCGAAAAACCAAACAAACAAAAGACCAGGTCGGGCAACTTAGTAAAGAGGGAAGGAGACTTGACTCAGAGGTGGATCCCCCTGCCTAGAAACCCCCAGTAAGGGGCTGCTGGGGAGTGGTCAGGATGGAGCCCCACCTAGAATCAATCCCCCAGCGGTTGTGTGGGGCTAGGGGCATGGCTCAGCAGTAGGATTTTAGCCTAACATGCAGGAGGTCCTGGGTTTCATTACCATTGCCACCAAAGCATTTTTTAAAAATTGATTAATAGGAAAAAAATTGATTAATAGTTTTGTATTTTCTGTTGTAATCCAGTCCCCCACACTGGTCACAGATGTAAGCCCTGCATCTGGAGTCCAGAAGTCTGAGACCCAGCTCTGCACAGGAAATCTCTTTCCTGCCTCTCCCAGACTCTGGAGCTCCAGTGTCTGGGGCTTGCGATGGAGTTGCCTCGTCCCTGTATTTGCCTGTTCTTGTGAGTGCCAGCTATGGTAATCTCAGTCTGGGCAGAAAGGAAGTTCTCTACTTCCTCCAGCCATTATCACCTGGGACTCGGCCATCTATGAATTTCAGTGGAGGCTGGAGTCTCAATTGTTTATAGACGCGGGGCTGCAGGAGAAACCACAGGCTGAGATCACCCCCACCCAAGAACAGACCATTCAAAGGGAATTCCTGGCATTCCAACCACTGTAGATAGAAACACCTGCCAGTACACAGTCACCAAGAAACCCTAGACAAATGTCAGCCAATCAGGGGTCTTAAAACATCAGAAACCCCTCACCCCCACCTTTACTACTATAAAACCTTATTCTAATTGAGCTTGGGGCTCTCTGGTTATTCTAATACGTTGGACATGTGGAGAGACGGAGTTTGCAAATTTGACTAAAATAAAGGCTCTTTGCTTTTACATATGGGACTTGGTCTCCTTTGTTGGCTTTTGTGGGGACCCACGGATTTGGGCATAACATTCTCACACTGCTTCCTAAGTCTGTCCTTTACTGAACCCTGCCTGTCTAATTTCAGATTGTCTCAGGACCCTGAATTGTATCTAGAAAGAGTCTGCGGTGCTGGGTAGGGAACTAGGGAACCCACCCCACCAGACCAGTGTTCACACTGATTCATAGGCCAAGCCCCATGCCACATCCATGGGCTCTGGGGATTAGGACTGGATATATCTTTGTGGAGGCCACCTCTGGTCACGAAAAGCCATTGCAAGCTGTTAAAGGTTGTGACTGGCCTTTCATCCCTGCAAAAGAACCTGGCTTTGGGAGCTCCCCCCTAGGCCACCAGAGTCTTAGATGTCCTCCTCAGGGTAGACTGACTTTGGGGGAACCATGGCTTAGTGATCGGCCATTTTACAATTTTTCTGTCCCTGTGCAGAACACCTGCTAGGAAAGATGCCCCAGGCTTCTGTATTATTTATTTATCCCGCATGGCAGGCCTGACTTTGTCCCTTACCTGCCCAGCGCCCACCCAAGCCTTGCCAGCTGCTGTCTTCATGAATGATTGAGGTGAGGAGAGACAGGCAGTTCACCTGGCCTTTGTCTGAGAGGCACACTGGCCTGCTTGTTGCAGGAAAAGTGATACTCCCCTGCAGGAGGAGATAGGCCAGGGCGAGGGGCCTCAGAGCTGGCCAAGTGAAACTCTCAGAACAACACAAGGAAGACAGGGATGCCTGGTTTACTCCCTACTTAGGGAAAGCAAGGTCACCAAAGAAAATGTTTATGGTTGGGATTTCTTGTTTCCTATTTGTTTGCCTTGCTGGGAATGGAGCCCAGGGCTCCAAACCTGAGAGCCAAGGGCTCTGTGCCTGAGCTACACCCCTGCCTGTCTCTGGGGTCTCTGTGTGAGAGCCTTGAAGGCTGAGGACCCTCCTGTCTCAGACACCTGAGGGACGACTCTGGACACCACATCCAGCCTCTACTGTGTGAATTAAAAGTATCTCTTTTCTTTTTAAGCACAATTTGTTTAGGCAGGCATGGTGACATGGATCTCTGTGATGTCTAGGCAAGCCTGGTCTGCATGGGGAGCTCCAGGCCAGCCAGGACTACTTAGACTCTCAAAAAACTTTTAATTATATGTACCTGGGTCTTTCACCCATATAGATGTCTATGTACCATGTGCTGTGTGTCTATTGCCAGAGGAGGCCAGAAGAGAACGTTGGGTCCCCAGGACTGGAGTTATAGATGGTTTGAGCCACTATGTGGGTTCTCTGCAAAAGCAACCAGTATTCTAACCACTGAGCCATCTCTCCAGCACTGCAAATTGTTCTTAATCTACTCATTACCTTGATAAAAATCAATAAAGCAGGCTACTAGCAGGAATCCATGCCCCATTTTTCAGATTTCCTTTTTTTTTTTTTTTTCCTGAGACAGGATTTCTCTGTGTATCCCTGGTTGCCCTGGAACTCGCTCTGTAGACCAGGCCTCAAACTCAGAGATCTCCTTTCTCTGCCTCCAGAGTGTTGGATTAAAGGTATGCACCACCATGCCCAACACCACCACTGGCTATTTCCCAGAATTTTTTACCCTTTTTTTAATTTTTATTTTTGTATTTTTTGAAACAGGGTTTCTCTGTAGCTTCTCTTCTCTCGTAGACCAGCCTGGCCTCAAACTCACAGAGATCCGCCTGCCTCTGCCTTCAGAGTGCTGGGATTAAAGGCTGTGCCACCACCGCCTGGCTATTTTGCAGATTTCTACTGGATTGGACAGTTTAGCACAGGGCCAGGCAGTCTGGTCTGGGAAGAACCGCTGAAGGGAAGTTTCAGCTTTTAACCTTCCAACCTCAGGACTCCAGGAAGACCTAGCGAGACAGAGAAGGTGCTGGTGACCAAGCCAAGACTGGGATCAGTCCCTAGGTTCCAAGCGGTGAAGGGAGGGAACCTGCTCCCACAGGCTGACTCTGCCCACCACTGTCCCACAGAGAACACTCAGGAAGTGGGAAGGGGCTTCTCAGAACTTCCTCCTTTGTACCTCTGCCAACCACTGTCTACCAGGGACAACAGAAAGCCCTTTCCTAGCCGGGAGGTGGTGCACGCCTTTAATCCCAGCACACGGGAGGCAGAGGCAGGTGGATCTCTGTGAGTTATAGGTCAGCCTGGTCTACAGAGCTAGTTCCAGGACAGGCTCCAAAGCCACAGAGAAACCCTGTCTCGAAAAACCAAAAAAGAAAAAAAGGAAAGAAAGAAAGAAAGCCCTTTCCTAACTGTCCATGACCTTGAAGGAAACTCCTCCTTTACCCTTTAGAATTCTCCACCCTTGTTACCCACCCACCCCACCTCCACCCCTGATTTACAGCAGCCCATTTGCTACCCCACCCTGCCCCTCCCTGTAAGATCCAAGATAGGGTTCCCCAGACTCTAGAGCCACAGCCGTCCACCCAAGCAGGAGGAAATTGGTCAACTTCACCAGGGACATTCAGAAACTGTGGCGAACCCTCTGGCACCTTGGCCATCCCTGGCACGCAGAATCTGCAGCAGCTGTGGTGGTCGCTGAGACAAGCAGGACCTGTTGTGGTCCTCTTGGTAACTGGGCATGTGTGGCCCGGAGTCAGCAGAGCCCTCAGGATGGAGGGTAGGCACAGACCTCAGCCCTTCCTCAGGAGGTCACACGGTCACCAGAAGGAAAGCTCTGAGGGACCTTGAGGACATTGCTGAGTGAGAGACCATACACAAAAGACCACACAGTGTGGGGCTCTGACGGGGATCCAGAGAAAGGAAGTGGGTTCCCTGGTGCTGAGCTGGGTGGGTGACTGTGCACGGCAAGTTTCCTCTGCAGGGATGACTGCTCCGTGTCCGTGATGGCTGTCCCAGCACTGGTCTCTGTCCCTCCGCCGCACCTCAGTTCTCAAGAAGAGAATATCCTAATCTCTCACAGGTGACTGGTAGAGTAGTTCACTTTTTTTTTATAATTATTTACAACCATCTAGTTGGCAGAATTGCTTGCAGCCCAAGCCTGATGACCTGAGTCTGATCCAGGAATTCAGGGGAAGGTGGACTCACTCCTGCATCCTCTGAGCACCGTGTAAGCACTATGGCTTGTCACCGCACTTAAACACACACACACACACACACACACAACAACAACAACAAAAATCTCCCCAGCCCCACTGGAAAAAAAATGCTTTTGGATTTTTGTTGTTTGTTTTTTGACACAGTATATCTCTACTTTGCCCTGGCTGTCCTGGAACTCACTCTATAGACCAGGCTGGCCTCGAACTCAGAGATCCTTCTGCCTGCCTCTCCCTTCGAGTGCTAAGATTATAGGAGTGTGCCACCATTGCCTGACCTGGGTTCTCTCGCTTTTTTTTTTTTTTTCGTTTTCGAGACAGGGTTTCAGGGGTTTCTCTGTGGCTTTGGAGACTGTCCTGGAACTCACTCTGTAGACCAGGCTGGCCTCAAACTCACAGAGATCTGCCTGCCTCTGCCTCCCGAGTGCTGGGATTAAAGGCGTGCGCCACCACCGCCCGGCCTGGGTTCTCTTTTTTATCTATCTCTCTGTCTGTCTATCTATCTATCTGGGTTTTTCGAGACAGGATTTCTCTGTATAACAGTCCTAGCTCTCTTGGAACCAGCTCTTGTGGATGATGCTGGCCTCAAATTCACAGAAATCCTCCTGCCTCTGCCTCCTGAGTGCTGGGATTAAAGGCATGCACCACCACAGCTGGGTTCTCTTTTGTAAATTACATTTATTTATTTTGGGATAGGGACATATGCCATGAGGTATGTGTGGGGGTCACAGGACAACTTGGCAAGTGCCTTTACTTGCTGAGACACCCTGCTTTGCCTGGATGAGTCTAGTTTCATCTGTCCACACCCCTGACAACCAGAGACCAGAGAATGGGTCATTCTGTGGGAAACAGTGGGAAACAGGGTCTCAGAAAATGTACGTTGAGGCTATGAATGTTGAGACTAAAGCAACAACAGGGTTCACAGAAGAGGGACATTTAGGGCTGGGGCTCAGTTTAGAGAATGCTCACCTGGCAAACAGGGAGCCCTGGGTTCTATCCCCAGCACTAAAGAGCCTGGCCTGATGGTACAACCAGTCATTCTAAACCTGTGGAGATGGAGACAGAAGGATCAGGAGTTCAAAATTATTCTTGGCTACATTTAAGGCCAACCTGGGCTACACAAGACTCTGACTAGAGAGAGAGAGAGAGAAGGCACAGGCGCACACACAGACTGCCCTGTACTAGTGTACTAACTGCTGTAGAAACTAGACTGGTAAGGCCACTTGGAGACCCCTCTGGAGGTCCTGGGGCGGGAATGGATAGAAAGACTCTCCCTAGACCCTGGGCAGGATGCAGCCCTGCACTTGCCTGGCTCCCATCCCTGTAGCCTCCACTATTTGAGCCACAGTAGGTCTGTTTTTCTGAGCTGCCCAGACTGTTCAGATCACCACAGTGCAGACTGTTGAGCATCCAGGACAGTGGGTGGAGTGGGGCCAAGCGTGCCTGGGTCTCCATGCAGCCATGGAGACGGGGATAGCAACGGCCCCATCTTCAGGCTTGTCTCTAAGGCCTTGCAAAATTTATTAAAAGGGAGATGTCTCGATAAGACAGTGAACCTGAGCCAGGCTGGAAATGAGCCAGCTGCCACTTCCTTGCCTCCTGGTTACAAGGTCAAAGGTAGAGAATATCAATGGACCTGGAGAGCCCTCCAGCTGATAGTTCCAGGGTGAATTTTTGGGGTTCACGCCCCCAATGTGAGCCTGTGTGGCTTCTAGACCTTAACTTTTATAATCAGCAGGTGTAAAGGACGTGGTTTTATTTTTCTTTTGAAATAGGGTCCCCAATAGTCCAGGCTGACCTCAAACTCATTATATAGTCCAGGCTGACCTCAAACTCATTATATAGTCCAGGCTGACCTTGAACTCCTGCCTTTACATCCTTCTCATCCTAGGTTCCGGGGTGACAGGTATGCAGTGCTGGGGACAGACCTCAGGGCTTCATGAATGAAGCTCTCAACCCACGGAGCCCATCCCCAGTTAGCCTAGGACATCTGTTTCTTTATACATACAATTTATTTTTATTTTATGTGCATTGGTGTTTTGCCTGCATGTATGTCTGTATGAGGGTGTCAGATCTTGGAATTACAGACAGTTGTGAGCTGCCATGTGGGTGCTGGGAATTGAACCTGGGTCCTCCAGGAGACTAGTCAGTGCTCTTAACCACAGAGCCTACTCCAGCCCCACAAATCGTTTTTGTTGTTGTTGCTGTTGTTTGTTTTCTCTAAGACATCTTCTTGATGTAAAGAGACTCAAAGCAAAGTACCGAGGATGAGTCTTCCTTAGGAAGGCCTAGGTTTCATCTCTGGCACCAAAACAGAGGAAACAGACAAAGCGACATGTGTGCAGCCAACAATGCCAGCACTAGGCAGAAAGGTCCTCTCCAGAGGCAGCCCCACAACTGGACAAGGAGCAGTGGGCTACATCAAGAGACCTTGTCTCCAAAAAGAAAAAAAATCCAGAAAATGACCCGGCTCTGTATCCACAACACCAGTGGGAGACCCTGCATGGCAGTGCACTTCAAATTACAGGGTTTCCGGGGTGACGCACCCCTTTATCCCAGCACTCAGGAGGCAGAGGCAGGCAGATCTCTGTGAGTTTGAGGCCAGCCTGGGCTACAGAGCGAGTTGGAGGCCAGCCTCCTCCGCAGCTACTGGGAAACACTGTCTCCAAAAACCAAACCAAACCAAACCAAAAACTACAGCGTTAGTGCTGGTAGTGCTGGAAGGTGGTACAAAGGCAGGTGGATGTCTGAGTTCAAGGCCAGTCAGGGCTACACTGAGAAAACTTGTCTCCAAAAAGAAAATAAAAAAGAAACCCAACATAAAACAAACCTGCAGTGTCAGCAGGTGGGGCATGCTGACGTCTGTTATCCCAGTACTGGGAAAGGAAGAACAGCCTACACAGGGAGACCCTATCTCTGAAAAACTAAGACAGGCAACCGAACTGTTCCCTGATACTGAGTCCCGGAGTCGGCTTCCCATGTGCCATGGACTTGGAATGCCATTGTCCTGGAGGTGCTGGTGGGTCCCCTGGGGCTCTAGGACCAGAAAGTCAGCAGGCAGCCCTGCCGCTGGCTACCCCTGTGCCTACACTGGTCACCCCGTCCCCAGGGCTTTATCAAGAGTAAAGCAGGAAACTGGAGATGGGGATCTCACAGTGTGTGGGGTGATCTTTGCAGCATTAATGATTCATAGCGGGCAACCAACACTTGATCTTGGTCTCAGCAGTGGCTCAGGTGGCTGCAGGGCATTCTGCCTGGTGAGGGACACCGTCACAGCCAGTCCAGGACACAACCCTTGTGTAACCGATCAGAATTGCTTGGTGAGCATCCTATGGCCTCACATGGAGAAGAAAAACCACACCATTATGAAGAGTCGGCACTTTCTTTCTTTTTCATCTTTTGGACAGGGTGTTATGTAGCCCAGGCTGGTCTTAAACTTACTACATGGCCAACGATAACCTTGAACTCTTAGCTCTCCTATCTCCACCTCCGGCTGCTAGGCAACAGGTTTAGCTGGCAAGCCAGGTTTTTACTCTTTTCTTTCAAAGGATGTTTTTTTTATTTATTTATTTATTTATTTATTTATTTATTTATTTATTTATTTATTTGTTTATTTATTTAGTTTTTTGAGACAGGGTTTCTCTGTGTAACAGCCCTAGCTGTCCTGGAACTCACTCTGTAGACCAGGCTGGCCTCAAATTCAGAGATTGGTCGGCTTCTGCCTCCCGAGTGCTGCACTGCCAGGCTTCAAAGGATGTTTTCTTTCTTTCTTCCTTCCTTCCTTTCTTTCTTTATTTGAGACAGGGTTTCTCTGTAGCTTTGGAGCCTGTCCTGGAACTAGCTCTTATATAACAGGTTGGCCTCGAACTCACAGAGATCCTCCTGCCTCTCCCTCCCTAGTGTTGGGATTAAAGATGTGTGTAACATGAGGGTTTCCTTGTTGGGGTTTCTGTCTGCCCAGTTCCCTAGCCATTTAGTCCCAGAGAAAAATCACACAGATTCTACATTAGATATAAACTGATTGGCTTCTTATTAACTCTTATAATTAACCCATTATTCTTATCTATGTTAGCCACATGGCTCGGTACTTTTTCAGCGGGGTAGGTCACATCTTCCTTCGGGGCAGGACTGCAGAGGAATGGGTTTCCTTCTTTCCTAATTCTCCTGTTCTCCTTGTCCCACCTCTACTTCCTGTCTGGTTGTCCTGCCTATACTTCCTGCCTGGCTACTGGCCAATCAGCATTGATTTAAAACATAATTGACAGAATGTAGAATAGAATTGGCCCACACCAGACGTGTGTGTTTTTAAATTTGCATTTCCTGGCGGGGCAGTGGTGGCGCACGCCTTTAATCCCAGCACTCAGGAAGCAGAGGCAGGCAGATTCCTGTGAGTTTGAGGTCAGCCTGGTCCACAAGAGCTAGTTTCCAGGACTGGCTCCAAAGCTACAGAGTAAACCTTGTCTCAAAAAAATAAATAAATAAAAAATAAAATTTGCGGGGCTGGAGATATGGCTCGGTGGTTGAGAGCAGTGGCTGCTCTTCCAGAGGTCCTGAGTTCAATTCCCAGCAACCACATGGTGGCTCACAGCCATCTATAGTGATATCTGGCACCCTCTTCTGCTGTGCAAGCATACATGGAGGCAGAATGTTGCATACATAATAAATAAATGAATCTTTAAAATTTGCATTTGTTTATTTATTTGGTGTGTGTCTGGGTGCATTGGTGGTGGAGCATGCTTGGACATCCAAGGACAATTTATGGCAGTTGGTTCTCCCCTTCCACCACGTCAGTTCTGGGGACTAAACTATCTCTTGTCATCAGCCTCAGCAGCAGCAACACCTCACCTGATGACCCATCTGGCCTGGACCTTTTCCTTTATGACAATGTTTCACCCTGTAACTAAGGATGAATTTGTATTTTTTTATTATTAGTAATATTTTTTCATACAAATATATTTTGATCATGTTTTTCCCATCTCCCAACTCTTCCCAGATCCTCTCTACCTCCCTATATATCCCAACTTTGTTTTTTCTTTCTCTTAAAAAAAAAAAAAGTTGGGTGGCTCACACCTTTAATTCCAGCGCTTGGGAGGCAGAGGCAGGCGGATGTCTGTGAGTTTGAGGCCAGCCTGGTCTACAAAGCGAGTTCTAGGACAACCAGGGCTACATAGAGAAAGCCCGTCTCGATCTTTGTGAGTTCGAGACCAGCCTGGTCTACAAGAGCTAGTTCTAGGACAGGCTCTAAAGTTATAGAGAAACCCTGTCTCGAAAAACCAAATTAAAAAAAAAAGAAAAAGAAATAAAAAACAAACAAAAATAAACAAAAAAAAATCAAAACATAACCCCAATAAGACAAAAATGCCAAACAAACAAATCAAAAAATTACCCACCCCTCCCCACCTCCCAGCCACCCCCCCAACACAAAATACATGGAGTTTCATTCCTGTCTGCCTACTACTCCTGAACTTGAGACCCACTGTGAAGTGTGTTTTATACATCAAGGGAGAGTGGAGTTGCTGGTGTTCTGGCTCCTACAGTCTTTCTCGGGGTCATCTTCTGCTGCATCTGCTGAGACGCAAAGGCGGGAGCGGTGATGTGGATGTGTCTCTTGGGGCTGGGATCCCCTCTACATGTGTCCATTTATCATTTCCTTTGATGGTCTCCGTTTGCTGTAATGAGTGTCATCTCCCGGTTTCTCTGTAACCCTTGGCTGTGCTGGAACTCACCTGTAGACCAGGCTGGCCTCAAACTCAGAGATCTGCCTGCCTCTGCCTCCTAGTGCTGGGATTAAAGGCGTGCGCTACCACAACAAGAGAGTCTTCTTTGACAGGGGCTGCTGGCTACACTCATCTGTGTGTGTAAGGATAAGATTTAGAATGTAGTTAAGCATTATGCTGGACCTCACTGGCCTTGGGAAGCTGGCTAGTACCACGCCTAGTCCCCCTCCCGTGGAGTGGCTCTTACTTACAATTAGACAGCTGTTGGTTGCCATAGATACGTAAGTGCCACTTACTGCACCACCTTAAGGCTAGCATGCCATGTTAGTCACTGTCATGGTTCACACACGTCTCAGCCAGGTGGGACTGTTTAATTGCTTCCCGAACTTGCCAACTGAGGAAGCCAGACTGTAGGAAAGAAGCCTCCAGGGCATATCCGGTTCAAACCACCTCAGTACTTAGTCCTAAAGGCTTGGCTCCTTCAACACTTTTTTTTTTTTTTTTTTCGAGACAGGGTTTCTCTGTAGCTTTGGAGCCTGTCCTGGAACTAGCTCTTGTAGACCAGGCTGGGCTCGAACTCACAGCGATCCGCCTGTCTCTGCCTCCCGAGTGCTAGGATTAAAGGCGTGCTCCACCACCGCCCGGCAGCACTTTCAACCTATGACCCCAGTCAGAGGCAAAGATGAAGGAAACAGCGGAGATGGCGCTGGAGGTAAATCAGGGGAAAGGAATTCTCACGCTCCTTTGTCGGGATTGCAAACTGGTGTTCGAGCTGTGACAGAAATCAGTGCGAAGTCCCAAAAAGCTAGAAATGAATCTCCCACACGCCCCAGTTAGACCGCTCCTTGGCATATGCCCAAAAGATTCAATGTCCTACTCCACAGATTCAGCCATTATTGCTGCTCTATTCACAATGACTAAGAAATGGAAAACCTAAATGTTCTCCAACTGGTGAAAATGCTAATGAAAACGTGGTGCCTATACACTCTGGAGTACAGTAATGAAAACGCGGTGCCTATACACTCTGGAGTACTGTTCAGCCGTAATGAAAAACAAAGTTGGGAAACATACAGGAAAATGGATGGAATGCAAAAAGATCACATTGAGTGAGGTCACCCAGACCCCGAAAGACAAACATCCAAAGTTCTGTTGTTGAAGGCTCAAATATTTAAATCTTCGGATGTGAGTGCATATCCTATAATAACCGCAGAAACTGGGAAAGGGTGAAAGGGACCAAGACTGGGGGCACGGGGGTCTTGGGATGGGAGTAGGAACAGCGGGATTCAGGTGACATGAAACGGGAGAAATGGGGAACAAAATAATGGGGAGAGGGCTCCAACAAGGGAGGATGGCCGAAGGTCTGTATAGGAGTGTGAGGGATGAAGGAAAAACACCACCAAGGTTGTTTATAAAGACTCAATAATCAGCTAGTAGTGGTGGTGCACGCCTTTAATCCCAGCACTCGGGAGGCAGAGGCAGGCGGATCTCTGTGAGTTCAAGGCAGCCTGGTTTACAGAGCAAGTACCAGAACAGGCTCCAAAGCTACAGAGAAACCCTGTCTCAAAGAACAACAACAACAACAAAAAAGACTCAATGAATCATATTTTTTTTACTTTTACCCAAAATTATACAGAATACATACATATATATCTTATTATACACAATACATACATATATATCTTAAAGGAACTTAAGCCCCTTGGGTTGACAATGCTCTCCACAAGATTAAAAAAACCCAGGACTGGGCACCAAGAAGTCACCTTTCCAGTACTTAGTCAGGGTTGTCCAAGCAACCTTCGGAAGAACATAGATTATTCTGTTGAACAGATCCACACTGGGGCTGAGGTGACTCCTGGGTAAGAGCACTGGCTGTTACTCCAGAGGACGCAGTTTGAGGCCCAGCACCAGCGTGGCTGTAAGTAGAGTCTCAGGGAGTCCAATACCCTTGTCTGGCCTCAGCAGGTACCAGGTGTACTTGCAGGAAAACATCCATGCACATAAAAATAAATAAAAATATAAGAGATCTGGGTTGAGACGCACTCTGCCTGCTCCCCCAACTTCTCTGTAGCCCCAACAGGGTTAAAATTCCCAGAGTTTATCCTGGAGAATTCTAGAATTGGTCAGTCAGGCAAGCCGCAGGCCCCAGAGTCCCTCACTGCCAAGCTTTCTAAGTGGCTCTTCTAAATCTAGATAAAACAGTCCCTGTGTTAGAAAAACAGTCACAGGGGAACCTTCATATCACCCACAACACACCGAGTGTCTAAAATGTTTTTGTGGCTTCTAGACATTGTGTGGAATTCAGAGAGGCATCAGGAAAAGGTAGAGGGAAAATGTATTTTAATTTTTATTACTGGGGTTTGATACCCCCAAAGAATCCCTCAATCTTGGAATACTTTTTATTTGGGAGACAGAGTTTGAGGAGTCTCAAGTAGCCCAGGATATCCTCTGGCCTCCACTTCCTGAGTTCTGGAATGACGGGTGTACATCAACCATGTTTTGAGAAAAGGTCTCCTGTAGCTCAGTTGGCATTAAAATTTCAGCAATCCGCCGGGTGGTGGTGGCACAGGCCTTTAATCCCGGCACTCGGGAGGCAGAGGCAGGTGGATCTCTGTGAGTTCAAGGCCAGCCTGGTCTACAAGAGCTAGTACCAGGACAGGCTCCAAAAGCTGCAGAGAAACCCTGTCTCGAAAAAACCAAATAAACAAAAAACAAACAAACAAACAACAACAACAAAACCCAACTCACTGTTTTTCAAGCGACTGCAGAGTTCTGGGCGCTTGAGAGTTCTCTGTAGAGTTTTCCCTGAGGAAAAACACTACACTCAGTACTCCAGGTCCAGAGCCCAGATTTAAGAAACAAAGGGATGTAAACCCGTTCGTGTGTGTGTGTGTGTGTGTGTGTGTGTGTGTGTGTGTGTGTGTGTGTATTTCTCTCTCTCCCTCAATTTGCAGCCAACTGAGCAAAAAGGCCATAAACCTGAGCAATCCTGAAGGCCGGGCCGGAGTGGGGCTTGATAGTGCTTTCCAGATCCCTGCAAAGCTCGGGGTACGGGGTTGCTAGGGTCACGGTGACCTCTGTCCCTGCAGGTCTGAGGCCCCAGTCCTCCCGCCGGGAGGAGCCACGCCCGCATTCCTCTCATTCCCCGCCCTCCGGAACATTGTTTATTTGTTTGTTTTAAATTAGACTCAGCCAGGAATTCCTTTCTTCGTCTGGACTTGGAAGGAGCTTGGGGGGATGGGGTGTGAAGGGTTAGACTACCGTTGTAGCCAAGGCAGCGGCACAGACATTCCAGAGGCCAAGTCCCTCCCACTTCCTCAGACTCACACAGCGGGTGGTTTTCCTCCACTCTTTATATTAATTATCCTAAACCCAGGGTTTTGAGTAGATCTGGGGCCTGACCACGACCTCAGCCCCTCGATGGGGCTTCATGGGGGGTGGGGGTGCCAGGATCTGCCTTTAAGCCCAGTCCCCAGCCCCTCACTGGGGATTCTAGGCGGGGCTCCACCCTGACCACGCCCCCAGCCCTCACTGGAGAATTCTAGGCGGGGCTCCACCATGACCACGCCCCCAGCCCCTCACTGGGGGATTCTAGGCGGGGCTCCACCATGACCACGCCCCCAGCCCTTCTAGACGTGTAGGACTGTGTACCATGCACGTGCACGCCTGGTGTCTGTAGAAGCCAGAAGGTGTTGGGTCTCCCGGAACTGGAGTTACAGACAGTTGTGAACTTTCACGTGAATGCTGGGAATCAAACCAGGGAAAAACAAGGTGGGAAGAAGTGATTCCTGTCATCTACAGGCCAAGCTGGAACCCAGTATCTCAGCACCAAGTCCCTCAACTTCCTCCTCCCCTTTTACACCCCCACGCCACCTCACCCGCCTCAGCACAGCAATGGGTCTGCTTGTTGGACCATGGAAGAAATAACAGCAAGTCCAAGCAACACAGGTGCACGTTGCTGCCTTGAACGCTGAAGGCTGGAAAAACCTGCTGGGGATGTTTGTGGCCCAATGCTCTGAGTTTTGGAGGTTTGGATGTGATCTCCCGTCCGTGCTGCCCTAGTGGCTCCCTGAGGCGTTTTCTACCTTGAAGAGCTACAGGAAGGGAAGGGCGAGACCAGGTGCCTGCTGCCTGCATTTGCTTTTTCTTTTTGGACAAGGTCTCACGTAGCAATGGCTGGCACGTGGATGTGTATGTAGCTGAGGACAGCCTTGACCTCTGATTCTCCTGCCTCTATTTCACTGGGCTAGAGAGTGAAACCTTTTTTCAAGACCAGAAATCTCAGTATTACCCACAAGGAAACTGAAAGAAAGTCTAACTTCATTTCACTTTTTTGTCTTTCTTAAAGGATTGTGTTCATTTATTTATTTTAATTTTTATTTATTTAATTAATTTATTTTTATTCGTTAGGGGTGTTTTCCTGCGTGTTTGACTGTGTACCATGTGCATGCCTGGTGTCTGTGAGGGCCAGAGGAAGGGTTGGATCCGCTGGAACCGGGGTTACAGATGGCAGTGAGCTGCTATGGGGGTGAACGGGGTTGCAGATGGCAGTGGGCTGCTATGGGGGTGAACCGGGTTGCAGATGGCAGTGGGCTGCTATGGGGGTGAACAGGGTTGCAGATGGCAGTGAGCTGCTATGGGGGTGCTGGGAATCAAGCTGAGTCCTCGGGAGTGGCAGTCAGTTGTTCTTGACTTATTTTCACAAGCCATATCTCCAGCTCCTGTTTATTAATTTATTTTGATTTGTATCTTTATTTATTTGTTAATTAATTAATGGTTTTTAAAATGTATTTATTATATATACACTTTCCAGAAGAGGGCGCCAGATCTCAGTACAGATGTTTGTGATCCACCATGTGGTTGCTGGGAATTGAACTCAGGACCTCTGGAAGAGCAGCCAGTGCTCTTAACCTCTGAGCCATCTCTCCAGCCCAATTAATGGTTTTTTTGAGGCGAAATTTCTTTTTGTAGCTCTGGCTGTCCTGGAACTTGATTTGTAGACTGGACTGAACTCAAACTCAGAGACCCACTTGCCTCTGCCTCCTGAGGACTGGGAATGACTTTTTCTTTCTTTCTTTCTCTCTCTCTCTCTCTCTCTCTCTCTCTCTCTCTCTTTCTCTCTCTCTTTCAACTGGAAGTAGTGTACTCTAGGCTCATGACAATCTTCCTGCCTCAGCCTCCTGAGTACTGGAATGAGGGTTAAGCACCTACCATGCCCAGCTCAAAGGACACAATGCTGAAACCCAGCTTAGCCAGGCTCTGACTTCCCAGTGAGGACAGCTCACTGCAGTACCATTTACCACAAACTGCCCAGAAATGCCCAGGGATGATGCGGCGGTGGGGCTGGTCCTGACCTAAGGACGTCACATTCTGGGCATAGGGAAGCAGCCTTCCTTATCCCATGCTCTGTTACAAGCCACTGGCCTGGTGAGGCTGTGAGCCGGGAAGCACAGCACATGATGGCAACTTCCTGGCTGCAAAGGGGACTTGGGGACTTGCAATTATGGGTTTCATGCCAGACCAGTAGACTTCCTTAGAAAGGGGTTGAACCTTCCAGAATCATCCTGATCATGTGGTCACTAGTGTCAAGGACAATCGTCCAGAGACCAAGGGTCTAATTTCAGCTCCGATGCTACTGTGTCAAGGGCCTCTGGCAATAGCTGCCACTCTGCAGTGGGTGCAGCATTGAAGAAGAAGATACTGTGGTTGGCCACCACTCCCCACAGATGACTCATGCACTCAGCGTTTGCATATGCAACTTATTTCTAATGAAAACATTTACTATTTGATTTTAAACAAGTTGCAAACCGCACTGGGGAGAAGACGCTTGGCAGAGAATGAGCAACAGAACTCAGGTACAGGATACACAAAACCCTGAGGAATCGGGGAAGGGGACAGTGGCGCACGCCGGTCACTCAGTAGACTCAGAAGGAGAGGTTGGAGAGTGAACGGTAGGAGTATAGGGCCATCCTGGGCTACAGAATTAGTTTAAAGTCAGCCTGGTCTAGTTTCTTTCTTTCTTTCTTTTTTTTTTTTTTAACAAAGATTTGTTTATTTTTTTAGTTTTTCAAGAAACTTTAGTTTTTCTTTTTCTTTTTTTTTTAAAAGATTTATTTATTTATTATGTATACAACATTCCTTCCATGTATGCCTGCAGGCCAGAAGAGGGCACCAGATCTCATTACAGATGGCTGTGAGCCACCATGTGGTTGCTGGGAATTGAACTCAGGACCTCTGGAAGAGCAGTCAGTGCTCTTAACCTTTGAGCCATCTCTCCAGCTCCCCAGCCTGGTCTAGTTTCTATGAAACTCTGTCTCAAAATAAAAAGCCGTGGGTGAACTAGGGCCAAGGGCACTACCACACACCGGTGTCTGCACCACAGACTGAAGTAGCCATGCTTCTTCTTTTGGTTTTTCTTTGTTTGTCCTGGAACTCACTGTGTAGGCCAGGCTGGCCTCGAACTCATAGAGATCTGCCTGCCTCCCGAGTGCTGGGATTAAAGGCGTGCACTACCACCACCCGGCTAAAACTGGAGTTACAAATGCTTGTGGGCTGCTGTGCAGAAATTAAATCTGGGTCTGCTTCAAGAGCAATATTTTTGGCTGGGTGGTGGTGGCGCACGCCTTTAATCCCAGCACTCAGAGGCAGGAGGAGCTCTGTGAGTTCGAGGCCAGCCTGTTCTACAGAGCCAGTTCCAGGATAGCCAGGGCTGTTACACAGAGAAACCCTCTCCAAAAACAAACCAACAAAGCAACAATATGTTCTCCTTTTTGTTGTTGTTTTGTTTTTGAGACAGGGTTTCTTTGTGTAATCCTGGATATCCTGGAACTTGCTCTGTAGACCAGGTTGACCTCTAACCCTGAGATCCATCTGCCCCTGCCCCTGTCTCCTGAGTGCTGGGACTAAAAAAGCATGTGCTACCACAACCTGGCACAATAAGTTCTCTTAATACCTGAGCCACCTCTACAGTCCCTAAGTGCAGGACTTAACTTTTGATCAAGAGGAGCAAGAGAAGAGGGGTTTATCACATGGTACTATTGGTGGAGGATGATGGAGGATGGGAGAGGATGATAGAGGATGGGGGAGGGTGGGGG